>NW_019091452.1:821196-833388 GCF_001949145.1 Acanthaster planci
TGAGCCCGAGGCTGCATTTGTTTCAACTTTGTTCCCCTTATACCAAAAGCTGGATGCCCGCTGTGGTGAACCCAGCAACAACTGAAAACGAGGACACAAGCTTTTAACTTGACGTGTTTCTTAATTCTAAACACTTGAAAAGTTTGGGTGACAGCCGGTTCGTACAACTCCAACATCGCCCTCGCTTGGCCAGGACAGGTAATTTGAATAGCCTGGTGCCCATCATCGTTCGGCAGCCCCATTATTGCTGTACACGGGTTAGTCTAGTTACTGACAGGCTTTAATGACGTGAGACAAGTACTACGAGCCTTGACAGCTGTCAGTAGGTAAACACGTCCCACTCAATCCATCAGGGGAAGGAAAAAAGAGATGGCTACCGCCGAATGTGAACCGGAAAGTCCCGTGGAAAACTTCGAATGCTTCCGTCCCCTGTCCATGGTCAAGGAGGAGGAGGAGGAAAATGGGTCTATTTCTTCCGAGGAGGGAGGCTCCACCGAATCGGAGCCCACTTTACCGAGGCGGTCCAGCTTGATTAAGGATACCACACGGAGACGCTCCCGCAAGAAGACCGTGTCGTTCTCCACCTTCCCGGAGGAGAGGCAGATTTCCACCGGTTAGTGGTGTTGCCCATGTTTTGTTGTCATCTATGTATCAGTATTGTGCTAAAATGGCTGAGGTTGTGTTGGTGCTGAAGAAATATTTCTTTTTAGACTTGGCCTATCATAATTTTCGGAAAGAATTCTAGGAAAGAGTTCCATATATGATGTACAGACTGACAACATTTGACACCCTGTGCACAAACCCTATTGTGAGACTGGTCTGAAAACGTGTAGCAAAGAGTTTCATATTTGGAAGCCAGTAATTATTCCCTACAGTGACCTATTATTAGCCATCAAAAGGCAAAACATGTCCAGAAAAGTTCAATTTAGGAGGGAAAATACCGAGTTGTTTACTTAGAAAACAATACAAAATAGTGCGTCCCGACCTTTCGAACCTTGCAAGTTCTTCTTCAGAGGCCGAAAGACAAAAAGAATTACAAAACACTCAGAATTTTTCAGACTAGTCTCAAAGGTTTTACCATGTTTACATGTACCGGTATGCTCAGGGTTTCAAGTGGCGTCCGCATACAAGTCATGCATGTATGCCATGGAACCGTTTCCAAACTCTCAATAGTTTCTGAGTAAACACTTCATGTACAATACCATCCTTGTTAAATTTGGCATTTTGGGACGTGTTATCACTTCCTGTTAGCTGATACATGTACATGTGCGGTATCACTGCAGGGAAAAATCGCTGATGTCCGTGTACAAAACTCTTACCGAATTCCACATTGGGCGTATGGACCATCACAACTTTCAAGGCTCATAAAAGCCAGCAGGCAATGACAAGTTGAACCAAACTAGGCGTGTGCCTAAAATGAAAACGACTCTTTCTATTCTGTGAATTTGCTTCCAAACAAACCCTAACAACTTACGTACTTTTCCTGTTTTCATTGAATACAAAACTACATGTACATGTACTGGCTCAGATACATATGTATAGTTTCAAAATTTTCCTGTCTGCGATTGAAACACTTTCCCCGAACTCGTCCACAATCTCAACATTGCGTCCAAATGCCACCTTCTCCTATTCAGGCATTTGGCAAATTATGGAAAGACACGAACTGGACACTAAACAATTTTCCAACTTTGTCACAAAATACATGTACTTTGAAAATGCCAGCTGTCTTTAGACTTTGTAGGTTTTATTCAAACAAGGAAATAGCAAGGAAGTGAGAGACACCTTTCTTCTTGATTGCGCTGGTAAAGTACATGTATCAAAAATACTGAAGTCATGGACCTGTTAAAAAAATGTTCTTCATTGTTCGTCTCACGAGTTAAACAAACTCTGAGATTTTATTTGTCCATTGTCATAAGCTACATTTGGACTCTTCAAAGGTTGTAAGTGGGACACTACCGGTAAATGTACGGGTACCCCAGTACATACATTTACACTGTATACAGGGTACCGGTATGTTAAACTGAACAGAAATGTGCAGGTTTGAATTCTCATGTTGTATCCTAGAGCGTCAAAGCTTTAAAAAACTCTAACTCTGATTGGCACCTTCAAAACATTACACGTTTAAGCCAAGGAGAGTTTACCGTGCACCTGATTTTCAGAAAAGCAGCAGATGCTGTGTGAACACATTTTCAGACTTGAACAGTAAATGACATATACATTCACATGTACATGTACACATGTACATAGGCTTTCTGTTTGTGTTAGTTTCACTTTCTTTTGTAAAACGAAACCTAATGGACCAATACTTTGAAAACTGCAGATTTAATTTTCCAATTGCAGTTTCTACCGTACAAAGCACAGTGTACCCTACGGGTGAATCTTGATGCTTGTAGCTGAAAAAGGACTTTGTCAGTTTGTGGTCACAGGCCCATAAATTCGACCTACATGTACATGGACTTGAATTTATGCTGGAGGTAAGCACCCTCTGACAAGGGACAGGTACATGTACATCCCACACTAATATCCAGGAACCCCTTTAATTAGTTTGGTGTGCCATCAGTTTGCAAACTACAGGTATCCCAAAATGTGAAACCTATAGCTCTTTAGATTTGACAATAAATTTAGCAAAATGGCTAAAATTCAAGCCATCTCACGCATGTTGTCATCAACATTGAAGCTGTAAGGTGTTCTGTCATGATTGCTGCTAATCTTTTGACTTGCACCTTTAACCAGGAAATTGTTAGCTGGTTTCCGGATGCCAGACACAAAGCATGTCTGCCAGAGATCATGACATTCAGTCATGCAGAGTTTAGAGTACATACACCTGTAGTTTTAATAATGGGATATGTTTCACTAGCCAAGTTAATGTACCGCACATGCACCATGCATTGCACGCAGGACTTGCAAACACTTGTGACTATATATATTACGATCAGTATGTACATTTGCAATTGAACGTTAACCTGAAAAGGGGAAAAACTTTTTACCCTTTCGCCCATCCAGGAAAATGAATATACCGGTATCATTTCACAAACTGTGAAAACTTGTTCCTTCAGTGAGAAAAATTTTCACAGCTGTTTTTCACATGTGGGAAAAATTTTCACGTTTTTTTCACAAGTGGGAAATTTGCCTGTGAATGTGAATGGGAATCGTTTTCACAATTTGTCCCATTCGTTTTCACAGGTATAAGTTTCAAAATTTTACACTGTACTGTACATGCACATGTACCTTGTCTACAATTCTGCCTATTGGAACCCAGTACATGTAACGGTGCATGTGTTAATTGTTGGCTGGACCGCTGGACCGTGTCCATTGAATTTGAATTTAACCGTCAATCTTGTACATCCTGTTTTGGGGGCCATGCAAAAGAGTATTTGACATGTAGTGTGAGGGTATAGGTCTTAACGGCAGACATTATAACCGCTACTGTAGGAAGTGGGATGACGTTTTGAAAACCCAAGGGTTGCATTGTAGCGTCCTTGGCTTTATATCCCCTGGGCTTCGCCTCAGGTGGTGTGGGTACTGGAGGGTGTTGAAAATGCGCTGCACATGTACGTATGCATTGGCCATAGGTCTACATGTACACCCATACCAGTACTGTGTACGGTACATGTATGCACCTGGTACGTGTAACTATACATGCATAGGAGTCCATAGTTGTGCACGTACATGTACCAAATGCGCACATGTACATTTACATGTAATGCCCACTTGTATACGTTGTACAAGTACCTACAATCCTGGACAAAATAGTTGGAACACCATGTGGGAAGTGCAGTGAAAAGATCCCCTCTCCCCCATTCAATATTGCGGTCATTTATTGGACCAAGATTTGGCTCAGCCTACCCAGTGAGAAACAACATTGACATGGGGCGAGGGGAGGCATGTTCCAACGAGATTTGACGAAGATTGTAGTTACATGAACGTGTACCGGTAAGTAGTAATATTCAAGCCTAGTACCGGTGAATACAAACTCAGTGTGTACACTTGGTCGCCAGGTGATCAGTAATTTACCCGAAGTGTTTTTGATATCCTTTGACTTCTGTCTGGGCTAGTTGTGTTATTTACTGAATAGCATTCAAAGCAATACACGTGTGCAAACCCTAGTAAAGATACACGTACAACTTTTTAGGAAAACCAAACCCCAGAAAGAGACGAGTTTGCCATTCTGTTAATTAATGTTACCATCAGCTCAGTCAAATTACCATACGTACATGCACATGTACATGTATACATGTACATGTACGTACTAGTAGCACCTGTTTACATGTAAATTTACACGTTGTACACCTGTTCACATTTAAGTGCAAATTTAAGCCTTGTAGAACTCTGATTTGACCACTGATGTGTGAATTTGTACATTACTACATGTACATGGACCGGTAGGTTCTTGTGGCCTGACCAGAGCTCAGAGTTGACCACACTGTCCGTGCCGGTTAATTACCGGTACATATATGTTTAAAATTGAAATAATAACATCACCCCTTTCTGATAGTTGAAAATGGAAACTACATTTGGGTCTAAAATTGCTGAATTGGACAGGGAATCACAAGTCATACAGTAATTTACAAAATTCCCTGTGATTAAATTCACAATATTTTTTCTCCCCTGGAGTTGAAAGCAGAAGGAAAAAAAGCATAAAAGAAAAGGTCCTGAAGTGTGATTATGTTTCTCTGATGAAGATTGATTTAAAACTCCTAGATGCCTCACCCCTCAGCTCGTAGAGAAATATTGCAGAGCTTTGCTAGCATAACAGTACATATTGGCCTATCATTGTATGGACAATTGGGTACTAATCCCAGCATGGATTTAGCTGGCAGTAATGCATCTGCTGATTGCTATACTAAGTACATGTACATGTACGTACCGGTATACATGTACATATGTATGTAGTTCAGGTTTACATGTAAAAGCTCTCATAGGATTACGCATAAATTGTACAGGTATATATGTCCAGGTGTAAATTGCCTGTGTGGACCAAACCACTGTTTAAAGGCTGTCAGATTCTCAGGATAGTTTCTTTGGATAGTTTGTGAAGCTACATACATACATGTACATGTACATATACTAGTAGGACTACCAACTTCCATAAAATGTCTGAAAATATGTATCTATAGGACAAAATGGGCCCAGAATTTCCTGATTTGCATTGGAGTGTGGTTGTGAGTTTCAAAATGGTGATGGCTTCCCGAGGGGAGGTGGGATTACTGGGTATCTTTGTATAAAGCGACTGGTGAAGTCACTAAACATAGAAAGGAAAAGAAAAGATGAGGAAGTGAGCTGTAATTTCATGTGTGTTGATCACCTGAGAAACTTGGGAGTAATTTTCCTGCCTTTTTGAAGTGGAGGCACCGGTACCTGTGTATTTACCACTATTGCCTATGGTACATGTACAGTAGCTTACTCGTATTTACTGGTCTGCAACCCTAGACATTTTCATAATTCAATCCTGCTGATCAAAATCCCAAGGTTGAGGCAAATGATACACCAGTCATGCCAGTAGGCAGGAACTACGGTGAATTACCATAGCACCAATAATTTCTGTGTGGAGGGAAAGGGGGAGCTGGGACCAAAAAAACAAAGGTGGGGGTGAAAAAAAAGAGAACTAAACCTCTTGATGTATTTCATACATGTACCAGTACTTTACTACAAACCAGTGTCAATAAACATGATAAACAATGAAGACTAGATGTAGAATAGGTTGAGTGTATAAATCAATACTAAACAAAAGAAAGCCGGTTCTTTGTTCACTCACTGTTTTCACTTTCTGATCCTTAACACTGCATTAGATTCCTGTTATCTTCTTGTTGCTGTGTGGTGGTACTGCCTCTTTCCTGTTCAGGAATGCTCTTAATAAAGAACGAAATGTCTTCCTTAATTCATCCATACTATGATGGAATCAACCATGGCTTTCAATAGTCTTTTTGGAGTCTGTGTTTAATATTGAGTTATCTGAATATTATCAGTGGATCACCAACTGTCGGTGACATATGTCAAGGTTTTTTATTCCTGGTTTAGCTTAGGTTACAGATATTTTTAGACTGGCCTGGATTGATTAACAAGACTGGACATGCTGGACTAGGTTGCCTAATGTTAGGCTGGTAACGCAACTGCGTTCGAAAAATCGTGGCAACACCGGTGAGGGTTTTAACAGAAAGAGGATAAAATACAATCAACTGACACCAAGATGATTATAAACTTAATAAAAGTTACATACCTGAAAATCAGTCATCCATTGGTTAAAATTCGGAGCCTCCAACGTCAGTACTATAATCAAAGCTAGGCCCGGCTGCGCGCACTCATGGCAATGTTTCATTAATAGCGTGTAGTTCGAGTCGAACAAATTACTATCATGGCTGATTAATTGGAGTACATTTGACAGTAAGAACAAGAAAATAAATGAATATAAATTACGTTGAATAACTATCCAAATAAATTAATTACAAAATGTACGAACTTCCGCTATCCGGCGCTAAAAGTTTTATGATAATCAGCTGTCTGTACGATGGTAAACAATGCAAAGCGCCCTCTGAGGTTTGAAAAGGGTCAGTCTTTTTGCGAAACAGTTAGATATTGCAGGGCCGCATTTTGGCTTGGGGATTACTGCTTTTGCCGCTGAGTTTTATTTATGCCAGGTTATATTATGCAGGTTACATGTATATAATTTTGTCGAATTAACATTTTGCAGGGGTGTATTATTTTTTGTGGTTAAATATTTCTGCAGGGTTATCTACATGTACTTTTTGGGAATGGTATACTTTTCAGGAATTTAATTTTTGCCGGGTAGGCCTGTCTAAATGTGTGTGGGGTTGATTTCGGGGAATTGACTCTTTCGGCAGAGTTGTGTAATTTTGCGGGGTTACATAATAGTGTGGGGTTATATTATTTCACTTGGTTGTATAATTTGCGGTAGACTTACATGTAACTATATGTATTAATTTCGTATGAATTTATACAAGTGCAGTTGTCTTTTTTGCCCTGTTGGCCACCCATACATGTACTTGTAGTTAAAGTGCAGTGCAGTTCATCCATTCAGGTACCTTATGACTGTATGTACATGTAAGTACATGAACATACCGGTACATGTATATGTACATGTATGTATAGACATGTAAAGTGACCACATGCTGATATGTTTAGCTCTAGATATATATATTTAATGTTACGGGAATATTTTTAGAAATAAAAAAGTTTTATAAACATCTTCATATGTGAAAGCCATTCAGTAGAGAAAAGACTTATTGTACCAACTTTCTAGCCTGAGATTGAAGCCACTTTAAAAATGTTAGTCAGTCTTGGAGTCTACCTGCTTGAAAGGTGGCTGCTGACTATGAAATATGAGAAGATCCCTCCGTAATTGAGCTGCGCAGTCATTTAAAAGTCATCCAAGACTGTGCCTAGGGGTGCCGCCGCCGGCAATGACGCTGAGGAGGTGATGAGATGAATGACCAGCCAGGATAAAGAGCGTAAGATGCATCTTGATAAAGTTAGGATTTAAATTTTTTTTGAGGGGGGGCTGGCAAGTGTCTAATCTGACGCATTGCTGAAAACAAAATCAAACACTGTCAGTCACAAGTAATTCTTTTTCGGCTGTTCACATAAAGGACCGATAAAGTAGCCTGGGGCAAGTTTCAAGAATTGTTTGTCGGTTTCTCCTGTTAAAATACCAATATGTTCGTGTACCGATCGGCAGTTCCATTGGAACTGCATGTACCGTGTACATGTACATGTACATGTATGTGCTGTAATGAGCACAAAATGTTGCCAAGCGTGGGGAAAAACAACCAGAAAGTTCATTTTGTTTAATTCCTGACGCTGGGTCTCACTGATGTCTCACTCATCAAGTCCTCAGAACTACAATCTCTGGCCAAATTTTACTAAAATTGTAATTGTTTGTCTTCAAATGTTGGGGGCTCCTTACTTTGCAAAGCAATACAAGTCTAGGGTGACGATGCACTGTGGCTTGGAAAAGACAATGTACAGCCCTCATATGGCCCTTTGGTACTGGACTTGGAGGGGACAGGTACATGTACATGTACAATCATCCCCACCCCAAAAGGGCAGAAATTTTAAAATCTAATATATTTTTAATTTTTTAACACGTCGAGTATAAACCAAAGAGTAAACATTACTTACATGTACATGTACATGTACCAAAGCCATCGTGGAAGATACTAAAACCGACAAATTACAGGAACATGTGGACACCATATACCTACTGAATACATGTACATGTATAACATTACAAAGAATAATAAAGGCAGAAAAAAGGTCTTATAACCCTAACCCCCTAGGGTGTATGTAAAATCACAATGAAAATCGGAGGATTCACGGATCAGTCCATTTGTTATCAAATTCGTCCTTTTCTTGTGCCGGGTACATGTACATGTAGCAGACTCCTCCATCTTGAAATTTAAGTAAATAAAAAGCTTTTTTTAA
This sequence comes from Acanthaster planci, assembly GCF_001949145.1. Next base: position 829,636 of record NW_019091452.1, read on the forward strand.
GGCAGTCAGCAGTAAATCTTGACCCTTTTTTTCCAAGAGTAAACTTTTTTGCCAAAATATTATTAAGGACATTTTTTGTCTGGAAATACTGGTCAGCTGGTAGGCCAAGCAAACAGTTCAGTCTCAACCGTGTAGAGTTAAGAAATGTGATGTCATAATGATGCAGAAGAGGTTACTCGTCTGACTAAAAGAGGATCGTTGTTGAAATTCAGAAGTGTAAATTTCTGCAAATTGTGCCTCAAAATTGAGAAAGCTCACGAACATTACATAAGGAAATGTTTACATTGCTTTGCAAGACACGTACATGTACGTGTACCCGTCCTGGATGTCTTATTTGCACACTGATAAGACGATGGTCGTGTTACAGTCCCTTGGTTGAAGATCGAGTCCTGAACTTGAAGAAAAGGTTTGCTTGTGTCTGTCTGCTACAAAACGTGTTGTGTGTGGACTTAGCCTGCATGCCCATGTACTATACAATGTGCATGTCCGCCTACATTGTACATGTACATTGACAAACAACGTGAGCGTCCTGAGCGTCCAATCCTCACGGTGACAATGGAAACCAGACTTCACGTACAGCAGGTTGACGTCTGACATTTCTCTGGCCTTAGTAACGGTGAGCCACATGCAGGCCGGCCGTGGCTGAATGAAATCGGACTGTGAGAGGTTGATTAAGAAAATAGTCCTCCATCAAGGCTGGATAGTAACGAGGTTACTCCACCGCGAAATACGGTGTAGGCCCACTGTAGACTTTATATTCCTTTTCAATACAGACAATTCTTATGGCTTCTTTTTCGTTTTGGATCCATACATGATGGATCCATACGTGAGTACACGTACATACATACATGTGTAGCACGTTTAAAGGGCAGCTGCAATCAATGTTTTTTATTACAAACCTTTTTTCACAGTTTTGTAAAGTGAAAGTGAATTCCCTGGGAAGAGAAAAAGTGTAAAAAGAATTCCCCATTCTAATTAAGGTTACGTGTACACATGTATACATTGTAAAATTTATAGTGTACATGAATACATGTACAGGTACATGTAATTGTTTCAAATGATAATCCCCATTATATGTACTGGGTACATGTGTCTGTATTGAGCATACATGTGTACATGCATGTACCGGTAGTGTACTCGTACCCGGTAGTCTTGGGTCCAAGACACCCTTGGCAGTACTGTGATCCAATATGCGTGCAGCATAGGGCACATGCATGATATATGCAATTCACTGTAACAGTTCCCTCAAATTTGTGTTACAAATACATGTACTAATGCATTCATTTATTGGTGAGAATGTCCTCTATAGTCAAAAATCAGGCAACATGCACACAGTGCACCTGATATGTACCGGTAATTGTGGTTATGGTATAGGAACGAACAGTAAGAATGTCTGGGAACCAGGACTACCGGTACTTGTACACACTGTATATAGTGTAGCTTTAAGACGATCATTGATTACCAAGGGACCTCATGTTGCTTCCATTAACTTCCATCCCTGGGGTGTGTTCCAAAAGATTCCAGGCATCCTCTCTGGAAATCAGAGACATTCATGTCATTTGCCTTTTGCCCAGTAATTCTCGTTTTCATCTTCCATCATCATTAATTGCAAGCAGCGATGCTACACGTAGCAGAACATCCAGATTTATAAGTGAAGATTTCCCATGCCCTCTCGTTACATCTGATCATCTGATATGCTTTTGCCAAGCTGCCAATGTACGGGTACCTTGGGGATGGTGATTTTCAGATTAACAGTCGTAGCGTGATGAATAAAGGGCAGCTGAAATGAGCCGTGAGGAATTGCAGTGGATCACATGACGATGTACCTGTTTTTGCATGTATGTGAATCCAAAATAATGAGTTACCAGTGCAATACAGTGTATGTTCATAATTTTTGTCCTTCGTGTACAGCATATACGAGTATACCATAAAAACGTGCTGTCCACCAAATTTGCTGGAAGAAAAATGGGCTATCCTGCTACCGGTCGTTGAGCCTTGTTTTAATTAGCCTCATGTACCAGTACATGTACATGTACCGTACATGTACAACAACTTACATGTACAAATATTTAAATGCGGTAGTGTGTGAGACACAGACAATATGATGTCGCACTGTTAACTTACATGTAGGTCGAGTTCGGGCGGCCTGTTCTTGACACGAGTTTCGATCGTATTCTCGTGCTCGAACGGCTGGAACATATGGCCCCAAAACACTGTTTTTGGAACAGGTTCACACCTCCTTGTCAGGGTTTTTTACACGAACACATGGTAAAACTTGTGAAGTTTGATTTTTGAAGAGCTGCAAAAACAATGGAAAGTTTTACATGTTTTTCAAGTGCATTACAGAACTGGTACATGTAATGTACATGTAAGTACTGTGTGCAGCTTTGATTTATTTCAAGAAAGATATGTACTGTACACAAGTACTACCGAAAAGCCTCTGAAAAGTAATGAAATACATGTATTTTTGTTGAATACTCCAAGATTCCACAAATATTAAAAAAAAAAGTTACCAGGAGGTTGTTATTGCTTTTACATGTACCCGGTATGCACACTCCCGTACCGTAATGTATATCAGGTCAGTTTTTTTCACTTGTAAGAGAAATTTTATGATAGCAAATTTGCACTCAGTCATTTTTTGTAAATTGTAAACATCTTATGGTATTGAAGGAAATGAAATGGTGGTTGAAGTACGGTAATTTGATTGACTCAAACATTTTAAACTTTTACATGTATGGTATGGTAGAGCTGTGTGTATGCATGGACAAAGTGCAGTGATTTCATCAGTAAAATGGCATATACATGGACATGTACGTATGAAAAATTGCTTGTAACATTAAATATGGCACGCGTGCTCTTGGCCTCAGCCAAACAATCACTTTCATTGTCAACAAGGTCAGTGACATTATGGCTAACAGTTGATTGACTCAACCGATGATCACCGTTATTGAATTTGCGTTCTCATCTCGTTCTCAGTCTGAGCTCCCTTCCCCGTATAATGCGCACGTGCACACGTGGGCCGAGCAGGCCTCGTCTCTTGACCTTTAAATCGACGAGGGCTTACTGACAATTTGGGAATCTTAATTGAATTGTGCTGTTCTTTCTTCATCCTGGCTTTTTCCGAGGTTCTTACTTTTGGAGAGAGACAGGGGAAAACAGCAAGGACCTGGAGATATTGAAGGAGATGAGTATAGGGCCGTTGAAGTGATTTGATTGACGGAGTATTGCTAGCTTGGTTAGGGCGTAATGCCGACTGTACAAGACCCATGCACAGTGCATGCACTCAGCAAGGGTAGCTTACTGTACATGTACACGTATATTAACCCTAACCCCCCAAGGGTTGCTGGCCTTAACCTTCCCCATTCACACAAAGTTAAACACCCATATGGGACTTCCCCCAAATGGGACTTTGTTCACAGAGGCTGTTGGACTGAGGTATGCCAAGCCCAATGCAAAAGCACTGTTTAATTCTGTGTGGTTGGGGAAGGTTAGGGTTAATCCATGTGTGCACAACACATGGATTAACATACGTGTACATGTAAGCTACCCTTGGCTTGTTGAGTGAACCTGGGTCGCGTACTTGCCCATGTGCTCAGGCTTCCTTGTCTCTGCACTCATATCAGCCCCCCCCTCCTCGCATCTTTCATTGAAGGTCGCCAGCTGCATTAATTGTGGTCAGTATTAGAAAGTAACCTCCCACAAAGAAGAACAATTTCTAATCAGTGAGAATTAATGATGACTCAATTTTGAAAT
>NW_019091452.1:844878-912907 GCF_001949145.1 Acanthaster planci
TGGATAGGGTTGGAGTGGGGTTTATAGGGATACGGTTTGGGTGGGGTTTATAGGGATAGGGTTTGGGTGGGGGTTATAGGGATAGGGTTTGGGTGGGGGTTTTAGGGATAGGGTTTGGGTAGGAGTTACAGGGATAGGGTTTGGGATAGGCATAGGGAAAGGGTTAGGGATCTGTAGGGATGAACATGGGTATCTGCGAGCACGTCAGCATCTAAGCATGTGCATGTACACGTGGTCACTTCAGCAACCCACCCCACAGTCTGGAAACCTTGGACAAATTTATAGCCATGAATAAATCCAACACCTCTTCATTCGCATGTTGGTTACGTTAGGGCATCTTGTTTCCTCCCTTGTCTTCCTGTCGCTCTGCATTAAAGAGCCAAAAGGATCATAAGAACATATTTACTTGGTTATTTAAAGTTTAAGTACATGTATGTGTAGGTACAATGTACAGTGTACATGTACATTGCACATCGGGATGAAAAGTGTTAAAAATTGTCAATTAAACTTTTAAAAGGTGGACTTTCCTACAGGATCAACCAAAAAATGGACATGCCATATAGATTTCATACATTTAAGAAACGTATGCTAGAACGACGACTATGATCCCAAGCTACCGTAACATTCCTATCCTCAGCTCTAATAATCTGAAGAATGCTCCCCTTGCATGTCCTTCATCGTGTTCATCAGTGGTCCAACCTCTTCATGCTCCTAGTCTCTGTGGAAAACCCTCCCGTAAATTAATTTACTGTTGTGTATACTTGCAAATCCTCTCTTGTTGGTAACGTGTCCCATCTTCTTTGATCAATCTGTCTGTGTTTGCTAAATGCATACGTGTACATGTATAAACATATACTGGTACCTTAAAACCCACAGCCAGTGTCTCGCCATTCGTTATATTGGGTGTGCAAACCAAACCACATACCAGCATTTTCTCACCAGTGACAGAATTAGCACTCATTCCTTCTCTCCCTGTTCAAATCCATTCGAATGCATACTTACATCCCCTCTGCCAGGCCGGACGAGCAGAGCGCGCTGCACGTCGGCGTCGGAGATCCGTGCAATTTGCATGGATATAAATTGGCCGCTGTGCACACACTCCAGGCTTTCAATCAACATATGGGGGCTGCGTTGTACACATCTGCTGTCTAATTTGTGTCATCTTCAGACATTTTTTGTGGTTTTGTTTTCCCTGGGTTTTGAGTTTGCCGTAAATACTTGTACATGTTCATTGTGGATCCGTATATGCGGTTTATATAATAGTTTCCCAAGTCCTTAAACTTTGATAAAAATTAAGGGTAAGAGTTTAACCAGTGTCTAAAAGGTGAGCGTACGTGTACGTCAAATCAAAGAAAATTACATTCGTGTACTGTACATATACGGTTCCTACATGAACATCTATCAATTACATAAAATGCACATTACACGTATATTCACAAATGAAGTTATTTCAAAATTCTGTTTTTGAACAAAATTACAGAGGATTTACATGTAATTTCCTTCAACAAATGATAGATCTCCTCGTACATGTATTCTGATTAATTATTATCGGTAACATCCTAAGTGAAGTAATTTTTAAGTGACTTTCCTCCGTGCAATGAAATTTTCCTCAAGAAATCTTATGAACTATGAAGTACTAGTTTGAGTAAAAGAACCGTGTATGCGCCTGCGTATATAGAATTGCGAGCAACTTCTGCCTTGCAGTTCTTGTGAGTCATCGATTTTGCCCACCTCTTCAGTCCCCAAAAGATGCACATTTGCTTTACATTGTGCAAAGTACCAGTGAAAAAAATCCTCTCGTGTGCACTAGCGGCCTTTTGCATCAGTCTGAGGATCATTTTTATGATTTATCGTTCAATTCAGCACCCTTTGCACATTAATGGCATGCTTGTATAACACTCGTCATGCGTAAAATACATACATGTTCTGTACCGTACACGCACCGGTGCATGTGTACATGTACATGTACGTGTAAGTTCATAGCTACATGTACATGTAGGTGGTACCGTAAGAAGAAAGATGATTTTTGGCTCTGGTAAGCGAGAGCAGATGGCTAATGGCCATGCAGTGTGAAGAGCTAGGTGTACACGTGTGGAAGAGGATTTGGGTTCGGGCAACATGATGACTCGAGCCTCATGAATTCATGCAGCTCATTTGGCAAGGTTCGCTGGCGCTTTCGCTTGTTTAAAGGGTCCATGATGTTGATTTTGCTTGTTACATGTACCGGTATACGACTGTTCACTCCTCTTATACATGTAAATGCAAGAAAACAGCCGTCTCTTTTTGGTTAGTTGATCTGTGTAGGTTTCAGAAAGGTGCTTTGCTTAACACAGTTGTCATGTATTTCATGCCACATGATGGCGCTGTTGCTATGAGGTCATCATCACAGGGAGACACTGTTTCAAGGGTTTTCAGTTCAGTTTGCATTTTCACATTTTGTGCAATGAGAACGAATTTTCTGGGAAGAGAAAAATTGTGAAAAGAATGTTTCAAAACTTTCATTCACTACTGATCTTTCAGTTCCAATACTGGCATGACTGGTGTAAGTGCGGCCAACTATTTTTGAATAGCTTTGCACAAACTGCAGAGGAGTTTGCAACGAAAAAGGGGAACGTGCCTGAGCATGTGACCCCCCCCTGCCCGGTGCCTGTGTGCTCTTATCAGCAAAAAAAAGAGATGGGCTGGTCAGGAGTTTTTCGGTCAGGCTGAGCACGCACTTGATGGATGACGAATACCTGACAGCTTAGTGGAAACAGGCTGGGCATGCGCTGGGCATTCCGCACCAACCTTCCAGGAACTTGCAGGCACTTGTGTTATTGCCCTACCAAAGTTGCGACTCAAACTGCAGTCCTCTCTGGTTCTTTCTGGTAGCCGAGACAAGCGCAAAAGAAAGTGTAACAAATAAGCCTTTTAGAATGAAAGAAAAAATGGATGAAAAGACTAGTGGTTCTGATATACCGGTGGCACCATACGTGTGTGATGACACCTTTGTGTTTGCCTGCATGTTTATGAAAGAAAACAGTAAAAGTGCCCTCTATAGACACCATGAAGCAAAGGGCGACAGCACACGACGCGTCGCGTCGTGCGTCGTGTCATGAACATTCCCGTCCGTTCATTGGAGAGCAGTCTGCAATATAATGCAATTATTTTGGTTTGATTTGCCCCCTCGCAATTTTATTGAAGTTGTATTTTCCTGGTTGCATTGGGAAAGAAGTGGCAGCCAGACATGTATGAAATTTAATTTGGCAGTGTGCCGAAAGGCACCGGAGACAAACTTGTTTGCCCAACCTTTCTTCAATTCTATTCCTAAAAATACCTTAGCCGGCCTTTGTTGCAGTTGTTCGTAACTAATCATTTGAAATCTCATGGCCAAGGACAGTACTTGCATCGAAATTATCAAATTTGCCTGGTATGAAAAGCTGAAAGGTACCTATGAAAATGCCCTAGAAACGGCAAAATGGAGACAGAAAGGGGTCAAATAGGGCATCAGGAGGCACTTGTATATGGGCTAATTTTATAACAGCTACCGGTATTATTCTCGATGGCCCTTTAAAGGGTAACTGCACTGAATTTCTTGTATTAAAACACAACCCTCCTCAGTGCTCTACAAGCATATAAAAATTACTTGTCATCCTTTCCGGCTGAAAGCAATTAATTGAAAGTGCATTTTTTAGTTGCCCGTGCTTTTCTGGGTTACAGAGGGCGCTGTTGCTGTGATGTCATACAGGGAGGACATGTTTCGATCCATATACATGTATACTGGTACTGTAGGGTTCCCCATTCTGTTCGGGAACCTGGAATTTACTCAATAGATATATTTCTGAGAAAGTGTTGTGTACGTGTATTTGCTGGCCTACAGTTAGCCCAGGTTGGACGTTGTCTTCATTTACATTATGACTGACATCCAGGATGTATACGTCCTCCTCAATGCCAAATTTTTTCAACGTTTTTTTCCTCACATTTTTACTTGGCGAAGACAGCTCAATTGTTATTCACTAGTGCCTATACCCTTGACGTCAGTCGCATTGCAATGTACATGTATAGACGTCATCCAACCTGGGCTAGCCTACAGTGCACATGCCCTGCGCTAATACACAACAATTGAATCCCCAAAGAATATAAAATTCAGGCCGTTGAATTCTTTCAAAATGAAGGAGTTTTGTGCTCAAACCAATGCGACAATTGAGATTCTCTCCCTGGGATGACATTACAGTTTTGCTCTTGACTAAGGAAAAAGTCATCAGCATACTGTACAGTATAACAGCCAAAAGGCAGCAAAATACATGTACATACATGTACAGTACATGTACGTGTACAATTAACATGCTTTAAAATAAATGTTTTTTTTGAGTTTGTGTTCAAAAGAAGGTCTGCATCGGATAAAAATTCATACAGCACATACACAGCAGCACCTATTTTTATTATGTACAGTATCGTACTTAAATTATGTACATGTACAGTATGTACATGTACATGTAAATGTACCGGGTGCATGTGTGTCTAACATGTGCCTATACATGTACAGTGTACATGTTCAAATTAGACAACACCTGTCTTCAAAGCATACATACACATGTACATGTATCTATGGAAACATGTCCTCAATTAAACCGGCTACACCAGTAACCTCAAATTATGGTACATGTACATATAATGCACAGTATATGTACATGTAATGGTACACATGCACGTCTGTTTATGTACATGTGCTGAATATTCTAATGTTTGTCTTTACCAACAAAAAAGAATTTCAAAAACTGTTTAGTCTGTTCTCCTTTTTCCATGTATACCAGTACATCTATCACCACTGCCATAAAATACTTACGACACGTACATACAAGTATGTCAAAGAAATTTGTATTCGTCTTTTGAAGGTCTTTTTGCAGTTTTGGGTGACGAAGAGGTATGAGTCAATGATTCCTTCTAAATGACTCAATGTCACAACTCTTCTCAGAGTCTTTGTTGCCGCAAATTGCATAATTTAGCCAATTTGCGAGGCGAATCAGGTTTTCTTGACAGCACCTGAATTGGTGAAAACATGTACTCTGGTCCTTGACAGCGCACTTCCTTCGCGATCGCGTGATTGACACAGCATGTGCTGAACTCAAATATCTCTTGAAGGGCTTGAGAAGATGCAAGGTACCGAATGCTTTTAAGGAAGCTGGGCCCGGCCCTGGGAGCGATTTGAGATTGTCAGCCATTCAGGAAACTCAAGGACAAAGTTGCTCGCTGGAACAGGAGCGCACAGGCCACTCAGCCACATTTATGAAGGAATCACCTTGGGGACGAGCTGTCCTGTCTGTCCAACTGATGGTAATCTCCTATGCTGTCCCAAGGGAGTTGAGGACTGGGGGTTAGACGTGGCATCCAATTGTTCTAAGCAGAAAAAAACATTTTAGCGAATAAAAGTTTACCATGGCTACCAATAAAAAAATGTGGGAATGTAATTTGTTGTTGACTGTTTCCTGATAGTTTTTGCTTCTTTTTACTAAGCATGAACCTGCCCAGGTTTGGATTACATATAACAGTATTTTTATTCTTTCCAATTGAGTCTTTCCAATTCTACTGTGTCCAAATTTGCTGCACTTCAACGTTTCTTCATGCTTCCCTGAAGATGTGTTGCTTGACGTCATTATTGACAAGCTTCAAGCTTATTTATATACGGTAGGCCAGAAGTTGATTCAAAAGCGTATAAAAGTGAATCAAAATCATTAATCTGAAAAAGTAGTTTCAGAAAAATTGCACGCTAGAATCAGGTAGAGGTTCCCCAAGAGGCAGACGCCAAACAAATTTGACATCGTGAAACAATTTTGCAACAAAATTTGCTTCGCAAAACATGTACATGTACATGTACCTGGTTCACAAGTTGTTATTTAGTAAATAAATCTTAAAAGATTTATTTAATCTTTCTTGCACATCACAAAAATTGTGTTCTTGTGTTTGTTTTTCACGCCAAGTATAAACCTGCCCGAACATGGTCAAGTTAAAAAGTGGCTCATCAGCAGTGATGGTTTAAGTATAACGTTAATGTGCTTACATGTATTGGACTACTCCCTTATTCTACAACATGTATACATCCTGGTCCTACCATAAGGAAACTCTTCGGTGTAATAGCCATTTTAAAGGGTGCTAAAATACAACCTAAGAAATATAAAAAAACACCAAAAAACCCCACATGGATTCATATACACTGTACGCATGCACGGTAAAATTAAATCTCAACCAAGACATGCATATACATGTATACAGGTACAAGTCCCTTGACTACCTCCTGTTATCACTCCGGCAGCAACAAACAAAAGGAAGTCTGGACAGATGGTTTATTATCATTATTCTTATTTATTTCTGGTAATGTGACACCAAGGATTCCTCAAAAGCAGTGTACTGTACTGTACGGTAGCTCGCAAGCCTGAAGAAACTTACAGAGACGAGACAATGAGAAGCAGTCACAGTGTTAGAGGTGGGAGGAAATTTAACCCCTGAGGAGTACATGTATTTTGGGTAAAACCAGCAGAAGATCAGGCTGGGACTGAAGACCCAATCCATATGTATACATGTACATGTATGTGGACTCAGCCGGGAATCAAACCCAGACCCCAGAGGGTTGAAGCGAGGGTAGAACAGCTATGTATGCCAACCTGACGCCACAACGAAGGGAACACCAACTATGCAGCAAGAAACTGAGAATGGAAGTAATGCTGTACGGTATATTGGACGTTAACTGATTGCCTGGTATACACATACACCCATACATGTATATACATGTACATGCTTTATGTCTGCTGTCTTAGATATGCACTGGCCCTCATTAAAAACCCATTATGAAGCTGAAATGTTGCCCAAATGAAAGCAACATTGAATTCAGTTGATTTGTCTAATTGACTTGCTGGTTGATTAGGCAGCCTTTCAAGGGCTTCCTTTACCTAATGACTGTACCCCCCAAGGCTGATCAAATGTCATACTGTACATGTGCATCAACTGCACATGTACATGTACAAACTTACCGCAAATTTGTATCCTTGTGGAGACGTGGCTTTGTTCTCCAATATACGTTTGGGAATATGGTGCCTTGTGGAGACCCAGGGGAATGAGTTGAATAGGTCCCCACAAGGAATTTCTAAAGGTGAATAGGTCTCCACAAGGATTTCACAAAACTGATATTTGGAAATCACTCAAAAAGGAGAAATTTTTAATGCGTAAGAATTCGTCGCGTCGCAAATTGAAGTGTTTCATACAAGGGACAATCAGTCAAAATTTCAGTCCAGGAGAGTGATTCATGTCGAAATGGGAGCATTTTGAAAATGTGGTTTAACACACAACTGTATTAGTATACCGCTGTATATGTAAATGAAGTAAAGAGCTGTGTTATAACCACTTGGGGCTATAGAGTTGGTACATGCATGCTTTTACGATCGCTGTCTCTCTGCAGACAGCTACATGTACATTGTGTCATGCTACAAGACCATGAGCCAAACAGAAGCTCATACCAGTCCTTGATCGTGGTGATAGGTTTTGTTTTGACTTGTGTTTGTGTGTGTGTGTTTATTTTAATTTGCTCAAGCTATTTCTGTTCTTGATATTGTGATAACAGTGATCTGAGGTTGATGATATGATTTGATAAACGCTGTGAGCTTTCATGGAAACGTTGACATCTGAAGCAAACAGCGCACCTTTTGCCAATAAGATCTAGGGGAGAAAGTGTGGACATGTGCATGTATGTGGGCATGTACATGTACCTGAATGAATGTAAAGTGAAGGTAAAATGTTTCTAGCATATTACATTGTACCTTCTTCTCATTGGCTGCCAAAGTTTGCACCTGTACATATACTGTACGTACATGTACATAGAGGTGCCATCTTTAGCTGACACATTTTGAGACAAAACCTGGTTTCACCATGTACTGCACAAATACGGGCGATTCACAGGAGTACCCCTCCAAGAGTTTGCAACACTTTGACCAATCACAGTGCGCAACATCTGTCGACCCTTTCCAAACGCACTGGGTTGACAGATTTGGCGCACTGTGATTGGTCAACGCGTTGCAAACTCGTGGAGGCGCACTATTGTGAAGTGCCCATTTTGCCACAACATGTGCATTTGTTCCCTAAAATGTACATACATGTACATGTACCATCGGTACCATACAAACTGAAGATTTTCCCATGACCTGTGAAGAGATCGTCCGGTACAGCTTGTGTACTACAAATAGTGGTCTCAGCAATCTTGAAATAACAGTGAATGAGAGTTGATTGAGTTTCTGATATTGTTGATGCTGTTTTAACACTCTGTGGGTTGCTGTTTTGCTTTCGCACTGATGGCCACATGTAGCTATCGGTACAGTTGAGCCACTGCGGGTGGGGCCTAAAAAAAAAAGAGGACAGTTGATGTTGAAAGGGAGATAGGACTACATGTACATGTACAATGTTTTTACAGACAGCATATGCACACATACATGTAATTATGCAACATGTTCGGTGGAATGTCGCTATACCGAACACCCGTATACCGAACATTCGGCTGTACCGAACATTCGGTTGTACCGAAAATTCGGCTGTACCGAACATCGTCCTTGGCTCCCAATATTTTGTGCTCAAAACCTACCGAACATTATGCAGTTGCATATCAACCGGGATTCGCCACAGCATGCATCAGAGATCAATCCTGAGCGGTAGCTTCACTACTTTTAGGAAAAACTAAATATAATTTTTGTAACTCAAGATTTAATAAAAAACAAAAATAATTAACAGATACATTTCTAGAAACCTCAAACGTGAATGCAACGGCAAAACATCACAAAAACAGCAAATCATAGTATCACAACAGGGTGCACTTCAGTTATACAATAGAAGGTGCTATTCAACATGGCAATGAAATGTTTGGCAGTTAATTTCTCTGTACCGAACGATCGCTGTACCGAACATTAAGTGCGAACCCCGTTGTGTTTGTTATATAGCAGCATTCCACTATACATGTACATGTACCTGCAACTGCATTGACCCATATCTCACCCTATGGTCACTGTTCTACAACATACTGCATTACTGTACCCCCCTTTCCCCTACGCTTGCACAAAACATATCGCTGCACGCTTCACTGTAAATGCAATTGAAGTGACGTGTTTGCATCCCAGGTTGATCCTCACATACCGGGTACGTCCTTCTGTTGCTGTTAGACGACTGTACCATACCATATTGCGCTTGTGGGATATAACTAATTGTTCATGCACACTGCAAAGCTGTAAACAGGTGGTAAAAAGCCACTTAAACGTGCACATAGCAACCAATAAAATAATGAATAGGAGAGTTTGAAAGGTATTGCTGGTGCCCACAGCACCGGTTCCAGCAGCTTGGTTGATTTGAGATCTCTCTCACTCTATCACAATTAGCATGTGGTGGCCAGCAAGTGTCTACCATTTTTTTGTTCTCCTTTTGTAGTGTTTCCCTGGCGACACCACAAACAAAACTGGTCCATTTAATTGCTACCATGCTTTCTTATCTCAGTCTCATGTACCACCAAATTGGCGAAGTACCGATACTTACATATATACATGCACATGTATTAACAAAATATAGAGTATAAGTTTTGTAGTGCATGACACAGAAGTGGGCTAACAATGACGCTTGAACCTTTTACTAAATCTGTGCTTACTCCTTGCTTTAAATCGTGGTATGGTGACACCAACATGAACTAGTGTAAGACCCAGGTGTGAAAATGCCGCATGGATGCACGGATGCTTTCCTCATATTTTTCTCCCCTTCACATTTCGAGAGCACTTTTAATCATCGAAATGGGCAGGTGCCTTTGTCTGTCTGTCGCACCTTTGGAGAAGTTTCCATCATAATACAGATTGAGCTCCCGGCTCGTATTCCATAAGAAATCTGTCTCCATAACAACCCCTTCTCCCCTTTTCCTCTTCTGATCGACTGCCGTTCCAGGTCTGGAAAAAGGGGTCGGGAGAAAGAACCCATTGGACGACTCTTCTGTCCCGCGGCTGTCCTATATTTCTAATGCGAATGAATGCACAGTTTGGGTCCCAGAGCAGGTGTGAAAAGCTTTCCCCACCCTGCAGGCCCTGGGCTTTTGAAATGAATGGCTGTCTCCCGTCGGATTGTTTGACGCAAGTGAAGTGTTTGGAGGAGACGCGGAGACTAGCTTTTACCACATAGATCATCAAATTTCCTCAACTTGTCAAAGCTGAAGTCTATGTTGATAACTCCTTAGATAAAAATACAGAGGGCTAGCCATGCACCTGCATGGGCCTATTACCGAGCGAAGGAATGTGACTGCTTAATGTGCTGAATGTAAATGTGATGCAGGGATGACTTTGACTGAAGTGGAAGGAGAAAAAAAGAAGTTGTGTACATGTATACCGTGGGCGCAATCGGTTGCTCTGCTTGATTGCTTGATCTTGCATGATCTGTCAGTTTTACTGCCCGATTTGGCAATAATTCTGCTATTAACCTATGGCCTAAATGTTCTTTCTCATTTGCGGTTTTGGAAGGTTGTTTTAAAAAAGGATCAGGGATTTCATATGGGATCGACTGATAGTTCTCATCGACCGATCGCACCCAACGTAAATACATGTTCGTGCAAAAGAAATCGGCCAGTACTCGTGTGTTACCGGTGCATGTAGGGTACCAGTATATCTGTGTGCCGGTACAATTTGTGCAAAAGTTTACATACATGTACACCTGGTAGAACAAAAACAGTTTTCTGAAAATTTTGCAACCTCATTCCCACCAACTTTTCTTTTTCATGAGGACAAGATGGGTCTCTACTTGGTGTACGTGGTGTCTGCATCAAATAAAAACACCCAGAGACACATGATACATACATGTACTTACCAAAATAATTCGAACATACATGTACATAATCCAACCCTATATCCATTTATTTAGTGTCACTTTCTGTATTTTTTGTCACATCTGATAGTCTCTGTGGACCACTTTCTGACGTGTTTTTGAATGACAATAAAGGGGTAGAATGATGGTTCACAAATTTTAATATTATGAACCTTAAGAAATGTCTCCGAGTATTTTCAATTGAAGTACACACTATGAACATTAAGTTGGGATACAAGTTGTCTGACCTCATTATGCTCATGAAGAAAAAGTTGGCAAAACTATTTTAAACAGCACAAAATTGAGCCAAACTATTTTTCCTGACTTCTTGCCCCAACTGTACCGGTATGTGTACTTACTTGTCCAAAATCCAGGAGCATTTAAGTTTGCCAGTCAAACGCTTTTAGCTTCAACAATTCCAGTGAGTGCTTCCGGCTGCCACCTCTCCCATGGGTGGGGGGGATACTTACCCTCACAAAAATGAAAATTGGCAAAACAATTACAAGGAAAAAAGAGGGGAAAACCAAGAAACGGTAGAATAAATTAAAAAGATTATGAAGGGCATGGGAATGCTTCCACAAAAATGCCTTTGTCAAAAAGGCAAGTTAATTCAAAGATAATAGGCTTGAAAGCCTAAAATGGCTTGACCGAGTTCAGATGTCCAGACAAGTTTGCATGGGCCCATCACCTTGCACACTTAATTCTGCTCTCAAAATAACCCACAGTGCACTTCATTTTGGGGATGCGTTTTTGAAATACCAAACTAGGTAATTGATCCCTTTCGACTGTAAATGGTTTGTCAGTTAATTTGCTACCCTGGATGGCCCCCTCCTTTCCACAGAGTACATGCACATGTATGTACTGTACCCCACCTGGCATTGCCTATGTATGTACATGTCTGCCTCCGTCATGTACATGTACACGTACATTCCCCCACCACCATAAAATACCCCAGTGAAATTAACTGGATGGTTAGATTTTTCAGCTACGGTACCACATGTAGGAGTACACCAATAACTGCTACAATCTGCAGACCCTGCCAAAAATTTGCTTTTTGCGACTTTCCTACATCTCATAATCTGACCGTTTGTGGGATAACCCATCCTCTTCAATTTTGTCAAGAAAGATGAATTAACATCGGTAACACAGGCTGAAATCTGAATGCTTCAATCCTGCAAAATTGTTAAAAACCACCAGATGGGTTTTGAAGAAACAGCTAGGGCAAGATTTTAAAAGGGTCAACAGACTTTGCGTCTCAATTCGTCACCCAAATTTTAGAGCTCTACCTTGAGATGTATGTATGATACATGTACATATTATATGTACTCGGTTTCTTGTACAGTACTATGAATGCTGACAGTATGATGCATCTACATGTACATGTACATGTACCACGCACATGAGGCACTTGCACTTAGGGGGCTGAATGTATCAACAACATTGTACATGTAGATCAAATGAGCTCCAATTTCCTTTTGTCAACAGCGTTGGGACGAGTTTCACTCTCACCAAGTCTCTGTTCCCTGAAGTGTCAACAACGCCATAATTTAGCCAATGAGGGAAGCGTCTCAGAAAAAGTGCGTCTTGACAAATGGGTCCACTTTGCGATCAGGCCCATACAGTGTAAACAACTCCGAACGCTGGGCGTCTGCAATCCTAACCCGATTACTAATAGTATCTGTATACCCCTGGTATTTTGGGCCCATACACCTGTCGACTGTACAGTTGTAGTTCACCAAGCCCACACTGTGCGCTGTGTAAATCTCCCCTCCTCCCTCTTGATTGAATTTTCATGACATGATGAAGGGCTCCGGTCATCCCTGAAATCTCTCCAAGATCAATTTAAAATCTGGGCCGCATCAATTAGATTAGGAGGGGGGGAGGAATGGCTCGCTCACTGGGCGCTCTGTCTGGAAATACATTTTGATAAATTGGGTGGGGATTTAATTTTGAGGGGGAGCGCAGCGCTTATTTTGCCAAGGCGTGCGCTTGTGTGTGGGGCCTGGGACATGCTGTACGCACATGTACATGTACGTGCCCTGCGTGTTTACAGTTAGGAGCCACATGAGACCTTTGTGGCATCTTTGCCAAAGCGAAGTGTGATTAAAGGTCACCTAGGACAAAGCAAGTGCATACTGCTGTACATACATAGGCCATTTAAATCACCTTGATTTACGTGTAAGTCACCAATTTAAACCGCCATTTAAATCAAATGATTTTTTTTTAATTCACTGAATTCAAGCAACATTTTTGCAGAAATCTTTTCTATAGGTACATACAGTGTAGGTAAATTTTATGAAATTCTTGGCCAATCATGTATGAGCCTGCTTTCCTTTTCCCCTGCCTTTCTCTTTTTTCCAATTGTGTTTTACTTTTTTAACTTGCAGTTTAGTTTGACTTAAGAGCATATTCATTGTAGAAATGCACAGTAAAACAATTGTCTCCATAGTATCAAGCCGAAGGGCAAAAATGTTGCCATTTTTGGTCATCTGATTTTTGATTTTTTTTCCTAGGTTTGTTCATGGCAAATCCATGTACAGTACCTTTCTCCGAACCAGTCGATATCCACACTATTGGTAATTATTGTGTGTTTATGGTCCACTGACGTGTCACACACAATCTGGGTTTGTAGGCAGTGTTTTTTCGTTTCAAGCCACGTAATTCGGGTGTGGGTATTCCGTGCATGAAGTGAAAGATTTAATGATTTAAATTTGGTAGGGCTTACGTTACCCTTGACACCTGTGCTGGTACATCATTTTGTATAAAAATCTCTGAATGAGCTGTCTAGCCTACAGAGCATGTACGATACTACCGTTTTCTCCGAGGGTGGGGTGGGGCACACACCCCTCCCCCTTCCCTTCCCCTCCCCAGGTTTCCTACTCGTGGTGAATTTTTTAAGTTAGTTATGCACATGCACAGTGCAATCACCCTCAAATGACCCGGGTCAAATTATTTTGTAAAAACCTCATCATCCCTCACAGTTTGCCGAGTTTGGCGTCAAGTCTCACACTGTTCACAGTACAAGTAAACCACCTGGGCTTATCAAAAATATCGATTGTAGTCAAGTATTTCTCAATACATGATCCAAATCAAATTACTCAATTTAAATCTCTTCAGTTTAATCCTAATTTCTCTACAGTATTCTGAAAGAAAGAAATATGTACATGTACATACATATTTTCTGTCCAGAAAATACCAAAGTTAAAACTCGTATCCTAACTTTTCCAGTACCCCATGGCTCTATAGAGTTGGATCAAGCACTTTGGGATTGTGATACCTGCCAATTTCTCACTGTGTAAAAAGAAAAATTGCTAGCTTTGGACTTGTCTCCAATAAAAGAAAAAACTCTGCTTTAAATTTAGAAATCAGATATTTGATTTAGAAAAAAGAGTAAATCCAAAAAAGCTGGTTGTAGATTTAGAAAAAGAGCGAATCAAAAACCAATCCAAAACTAAAAAAAGCTGGTTGTGAATTGAGAAGAAAAGAGCCAATCAACAAAAAACAATCCAAAACTAAAAGAAGCTGGTTGGGGATTTACAAAAAAGAGCAAATCAACAAAAACCAATCCAAAACTAAAAAAAAACTGGTTGTGGATTTATTAAAAAGAGCAAATCAACAAAAAACAATCCAAAACTAAAAGAAGCTGGTTGTGGATTTAGAAAAAAGAGTAAATCGACAAAAACCAATCCAAAACTAAAAAAAAGCTGGTTGTGGATTTAGACAAAAGAGCAAATCAAGAAAAACCAATCCAAAACTAAAAAAAGCTGGTTGTGAATTGAGAAAAAAGAGCAAATCAACAAAAACCAATCCAAAACTTAAAAAAAAAACTGGTTGTGGANAGAAAATATCGATTGTAGTCAAGTAATTCTCAATACATGATCCGAATCAAATTACTCAATTTAAATCTCTTCAGTTAAATCCTAATTTCTCTACAGTATTCTGAAAGAAAGAAATATGTACATGTACATACATATTTTCTGTCCAGAAAATGCCAAAGTTAAAACTCATATCCTAACTTTTCCAGTACCCCATGGCTCTATAGAGTTGGATCAAGCACTTTGGGATTGTGATACCTGCCAATTTCTCACTGTGTAAAAAGAAAATTTGCTAGCTTTGGACTTGTCTCCAATAAAAGAAAAAACTCTGCTTTAAATTTAGAAATCAGATATTTGATTTAGAAAAAAGAGTAAATCCAAAAAAGCTGGTTGTGGATTTAGAAAAAGAGCGAATCAAGAAAAACCAATCCAAAACTAAAAGAAGCTGGTTGCGGATTTACAAAAAAGAGCAAATCAACAAAAGCCAATCCAAAACTAAAAAAAAACTGGTTGTGGATTTATTAAAAAGAGCAAATCAACAAAAAACAATCCAAAACTAAAAGAAGCTGGTTGTGGATTTAGAAAAAAGAGTAAATCGACAAAAACCAATCCAAAACTAAAAAAAAGCTGGTTGTGGATTTAGACAAAAGAGCAAATCAAGAAAAACCAATCCAAAGCTAAAAAAAGCTGGCTGTGAATTGAGAAAAAAGAGCAAATTAACAAAAACCAATCCAAAACTAAAAAAAAAAATGGTTGTGGACCACACTGTACTTGTTTTATGTACATTCATGACATTTGTGCCATGTATGCTTGTACATGTCCATGTAGGTACATGTACAGGGACCTGTATAACAACACTCTGCTCTGAAAAATACCGACTTACTCCATGGAATTCAGGAAGTTGCAATTAGTAAAGAAGCATTCTTGCCTGGGGGACATCAAACACCCTACAATCCCACAATTACTTCACTGGTACCCTGCTGGTACAGTCTGCAGGAACCTGTTTATTGCTCAGGAGATCTCGGCTACATGGACCAATACGGTGGCGTGCAAAAACCACACGCACATCTGTAGGAAATGGCCGCTTGCCTCCAAGGCAGTCAGTGGCCTCTGTAGGCATGCCTGTTATCCCCAGCTGTAGAGCCAGGTAATTGGTACATGTGTTCCGGTACCTGCAGTTCTCTCATGCACTTGTGCATTGGATGAAAGAAGACCTTGGCACTCCACAAAATGTTGATGTGCAAATTAGAACAGAATTATACATACATGTATACTCTAAAAAAAGATAAACTTAAACATGAAAAAAAGGAGACAGACAGGAATAAATAAATTAAGTCTACTGTAATTTCAGTATCAAACTGTACACTTGCACTGTACAGAGCTGAGATGGCTTTAGGAATTTGAATTAGCCTGATTAACAAGGATATAAAAATTATGTATGTGTATGCATTCCGGCTGTAGCACCTTGATGTATACCAGTTCTATGCAGTTGCAGTGTTCAATTCATGAACATTAAACGTGTTAAACCACAGAAGACCATAGTGTCTGTGAGCAAAGATTGGCAAAGTCCAGGATTGATACCACACAGAAGAGGTCCTCCCCCCAAAGTCACACTGTAATTAACAAAAGAATAAAATGTGACAGGATTGTACCTGGGGTTTGGCCAGGGGTATCATCAGGTTCCCCCCTCCCCCGGGGAGGCAGGGGGAAGGAAAGCAGTTAGCAGCAGCAGAAAACTGACGAACCGTTTATGGGGGAGGTCAAGTCCAAGGTACGGGTACTAGGTATTTCCAAGCAAATCAGGGACTTTGATTCCGTTTCGTCCTTCCTTTATTTCGTTTATTTCTTTCTTGCTCTCTTTATAACAAATGTTGAGGGGTGTGCCTCCCTTTGAACTCCCACCTCCCCCTTGTGATGCCCATGGAGGAATTCCTGATTTGCAAAGAATTCTGTTTGAAATGTACATGTGCTTTAAATTTAGATTTGCTGTTTTTAATATCAGCGTGCAATTCTACGGCCACGGTTACCACACAGGTAGAAACGACCACTCTGTATATGATTCATGGTACAGATTACTTTTCCCATCAATTACAATGTAGTTAGGAGCACCAGCAGTTGCCGTGTATGTCCGCTTGAAGAGGAAGAGCATTGTCTGTGATGTGTTTACCTTGAAAGCATCCAAATGCTTGATAGTGCTATGTATAATGCATCTTCGGTGTGTATGTGTACGTACATGGACATGTACATGTACTCAACAAGCCCAGGTGCCGGCTAGCTTGTTAACGAGCTATGAGCAGCCTTCGCACTGAAGCAAACATTCACACAAGATTTTTTGCATTATAAAATAGTGCTTGTACCGGCTCCCGTCTTGTAGTCAGTTTGGCATGGGTGATATTTGTCAGGATTTTTCCAATTGCAATATTTTATTTTTTTCAGAACAATATCTTTTAAGATCTGGAGTTATTCAATTTTTTGTGTGCTTGGAAGATGACATAAATGTACCAGTAGATCACAGGATAGGGGTATTTTAAGGGATACGTTCAGACAAACACAGTTATACCATGGAACTTATATGTTAATGTAGGGCCCTTAAAACCTCTAGTGATAATTACGCGGATTTTTCCCTTGCCTCTGATTTCACTCCTACTTGTACAAAGTCTGGGTAATGCACAGCCCAAGCGGCAATTATTCTTATTTCTGTAGTGCTTTGATTCTTGATTTCTAAAAATTCCAACTCTCCCCCTCCAATTGAACCTCAGGCAATGTGTAACATTGCATGTCTCACAGCCTAAATGGATTGCGGAAGAAACCGAATGGCCAGCGATGGCCCTGATTTTCACTTTGGGATAGCAAGCGAAATTTTAGCCGACACCGTTGTGCAGGGGACCGGCTAATTTTTTTTGTCCAAGGGTGTTGGGTTCTTCAGCACATGGGTGGTAAAGAAGTAGGGTACATTATAGTTTTGAACAATTCCGTTTCTTTTCATCACCTGAGAGGTGTCTTTTTGAGACGTGTCATGGGAGACGTAGCGTAGGCGTTGGCTCGCACGAATAACCTCCCCTTAGAATTTGGAGCGCATACTGTACGTGCACAGTTTCGTATAGTGGTACATGTACAGAACTAATGCATTAAGTGGTGTACATGTACATGTACTTGTACATACAGTACATGTATGCATCCATTACATGTACAATTTCGCACAGAAATCCTTTCTACAGGTACGTAGGTAAATTTTATGAAATTCTTGTCCAATCATGTACATGTATGAGCCTGCTTTCCTTTCCCCTGCCTTTCCCTTTTTTCCAATTGTGTTTTACTTTGTTTAACCTTGCAGTTTAGTTTGACCTAAGAGCATATTCATTGTAGAAATGCAAGGTAAAACAAAAATCTCCATAGTATCAAGCCAAAACCTGTTTGATCTCTTGTAACTCCGTTAAGACATTTTCAGCAAAAGAGTTGAGAAGAAAAATATTTGCCATCTTTATTCAAAAGAAAATAGGCCAAAAAAAACCCTGTAATTTGATAAATGTCAGTACTAAAAATTCATTATGTGAGGCTTTTGTCATGAATTTCTTTGCATGTGGTTTAATTACTGTGGGCAGATTATTAGGCTAACAATTTTGCCAGACAAAGACGGTTGCTTTCTAAAGTGTGTTTCAGCAGCAACCGTCGTGTAGTCTCTTGCCTCAGCCGCATATGCCTGTATCCTGCTATAAGTTTTGCTGTTTTCAATACAATTATGCTATCCTGAATTACTCGAACATGTACATGTATTGTACAATGTAACATCATGTAATAGCTACACTGTACATGCATGGACAATAACAAAAGATCATTTTATACACAAAGAGTGAATTATAAAAAAAATTCCAAACCCGTACAGTTAGATTTTGTTATTGGATCCTCATGGAAAAAATGCACAAAAAGGTCTTCCACTTCGTGTCGTTGTGGAAGAAAAATAGTATGGAACATCTTCTGTTCTTTCTCCCTTGGGATAATTACTGTAAGGCACTGCAAGTATTTTGTTAAATTTCCAAATGTCGTGACTGCCCTGAGGACCTCTCAGTATTAAAGCACCGATATGGATTTGCTGCTGGGATTCTGATGAAGTCTTTTGGAATGGAAAATTTGTCACCAGAATGGAGTGATCATTGCATGCATTATACATGTAGGCAGATGAATCTCAGGGCATGTACATGTACACATGTACAGTGTACATGGCGTACAACATGAGCATCCATGGGCGTTGCCAGTTTTTTTTGGGGGGGGGCAAAGTATTTGGAGGGGGCATGGAGGTGGGGCAGTTGATATGAAGCCCTCATCATAGCAACATCAGATAAACAGTAAGTGGGCCAATTTGAGTTTTTCTCCAACACTTTTTCACCTGACATTTCATCTCCTTTCATTTCCGTTTTCATTTCTTTTGTTTGTCTTTCCCTTTTCCATTTATTGTTTTTTCAATTTTATTGGGGGGGGGATGTCCCTGTGACACCCATGAACAGGAGATCTTTCATTGTAAACCGAGAGTACAGTATGCCAGGTATTTGTTAGAATGTTAAACTGTATACATGTACATGTATGTGCCAAGGATCATTTCTCATCTTCCAAATGTTTAAAATTATGTCATGTACAGGTACCTGTGTGTACATTTACAGCCATGTACATGTTTGCATGTAGTGTATATTTACATGTATGTCCCGGAATGCACAGTGTGCAAACCATGCCAGAAGCCAATATATAGCATAATTTCCCCAGCTCTCCATGCACCTTGCATTATATGTACATGGATCAATATACGAAAAGACCCCTCTCTCAAGCATCGTTTGGAAGCGATTTCTGCCGCGGTGGGTGGGACGTTACCTATCAGAGCACAGCCTAATTGTGAGGCAGACTGAGTTTGCCCTGTGGTTGAACTCACAGGCTGCATGATGACGCCTACACATTGCAATATGTGAATTCCCCCACATTACCCCAGATACCCACAACCACAAACAATAACCCATGCTGCCCTTGTTGTAAATCTACTAGTTCATACCTGCTTAGTTGATTAACCCTGATGTCATAACCTACACTGTAGGGTTATTTACTGTACATGTACATACATGTACATGTAGTTTAAAGAGGATCACTTCTGCTCCTCAGTACTACTTGGTTGTTCGATCAATTGATCGATATATAAATATCAGTTCTTTTTTTCAAGATGTATTTATAATATCAGTTCTGTTTTTCAGATGATGTCAAAACTACTTCTACTTCATGACAATTTTGTAAAAGGCTTAATTTATTCTGCTCTATCTGTATTGTGAAAGAGAATCTTGAACTACATGTACAAACCTGAATTCAAATCGACTTCAGTTTATTAACACAAATCCTCAACCTTGTGGCCCAATTAAAGACCAACTCCGGAAGTGACAAAGGAACATTGAAAAGAAAACTCACATTCAAAATACCAAATTGTTACAAGTGTAAAGATTAAAGAACAAGATCGTAAGTGCTCAAAAAGAAAAAGGAAACGGAAATCCAAATACATGTACACTGTATGCATAAAAATGCCCAAAGATGTAAGATTCAAGGATTGAAACACTTATGTACACATCACTCAAAATCGCAAACTTTTTCTAGCAAGCAGTACAGGGGCAGAAAAACGGAACGTTTGAAAGTAAAATTTCCCGACTGGATGACAAATTTTCTTTAGGTGCTTTGGCAAACATATAGATTCCTTGAGACGGACTGCTTGTTTCTTTAATAGTTTATAGGAACATCAGACACGTAGCTCTTGTACAGAAAGCGGTGGGCAGAATGCATAAATGTTAATTAATAGAGATCATTGCTGCTGAATCTCTTTTCCAAGTGAACTTGGCTGATGAAGTTGGTACATGTATAACTTTAAAGGCCTTACTCACAGTAATGGGTTTGCCAGACATGGATCACGGAGGAAGTCTTTGCTAGCAGAAGTGTACATGTGAATGTGTACACTGCATGTATCTTACATACATGCTCATGAATTTGGCCATGGTCCAGTACACTGCAGTGTGTGTTTTCTTTTATGATTCCCCCAATCAACTTGATACGGCTGGCCAATTTGCCAGCCCTATCGGATGCATCATGCCGCCCCTTGCTGCTCCTCTATGCCTCGAGGCAGATTACTTTCCCTTCCTGAAGGCATCACATATCCATCTGTCCTTGCACATTGCATACTATCATGGTTCCCTGGGAGGCCATGGAAGGTGTCTATATCTGTAGCAGATAAGTGTCGGCAAGAATTGAAGTTGCTTCAATAATGCCGACACCCTACCGTTCATCTCATCTTTTTTTTCTCCTGCAATTGGAGACCTCCCCTGGCATAATTATTGTGTGGTCATTATTTCTCTGAATAATGTGGTAAAAGGCAAATATGACAGTGTCGAGAATACATCTACGGTACATCTACACGTATTTCAACGGTCCCAGTCAACTCCTTGTTCCACATCCATGGAGAACTGTTTGTGTGTTTGTCTGTACATATAGCCCTGTGGGGTTGCCACCCAATGGGAATAAAAGTCTCCACATACATGTCTCACCAAATATGGTCCTAACTTTTTTCTGGTGGACCAATTTGGCAAAGATTTCCTGTAATCCTCGACCCAGGCATACACCACAAGCCTGTCGACTCCCGCTAGCCAGACCCCAACCACTGCAGAGTAAGAATGTTTGAAAGATCAGTATTCCAAAGACATCCATACGACCACCGGGAAATGACCCGGTAGTAAAGAAAAATCCACCTTGCAGCTCAGAGTTATTTGGGGGGCGTACCTGGCTACAAATGTACTTCCACAGCAGCATATATGAAAAGTAGTTAGAGCATGGATGGATATCCTTCCACCATGGCTAGAGAGGGGACCTGAGGGATGTGTTGGCTACCATAAAACAGTCGTGCGGGTTGAGGCATGACCGGGGACTCCGCAAACTGATGTGGAGAAAAGTTCCCCCTTCTTTTGGCGTTGCATCTCCAAGAGTAAAATTGAGTGGATAAAAATTGACGGGTAAAACGGGTTGTCTTCCAGATCCCTCCCCCCTCACCTGGCAGGTGAAGTCTTGCAGCTAGGCTACACAAGTACATGTACATGTACCGGTACATGTATGTGCGTTTTACATACCGACCAGTACAGTAAAAAGGGACAGTCAATCATGTTAATGCACCGGTATCCCTAAGGGTTGTTTAAAATGTATGCAAGTTTCTCACTCTCCAAATCATTTTATTCAATGGGATTGAACAAGGAAGAATAGTTTTAGTGAAGCAAAGGAGCACTTCAAAATCTGAAAAAATTGAGAATCACTTTTGCAATCAAAGAGTGGACAGAGCAAATTCTGTTTAGCCGTGGCATTTTGTAATAAAGTGACCATTAATTGATATCATGTTCAAAAGCGAACATCACTGTGTACAGTTTCACTCCACTTACATGTGCATGTATAACTTCTGTGCTGATGCACATGTAGAACAGGTTTTGGAGTGTGGGGCGCCTTACATGTAATTAAGAGTTGATTAACACATGGCTAAAAACAAAATGGAACACAATGGAACAATACATGTAATATACATTGTAAATAACGGTCTCCTGTGTTTGGTACCATACATGTACATGTACAAACACTGTACATGTACATGTACATGTACATGTACAAACACTGTACATGTACATGTACAAACACTGTACATGTACATGTACAAACACTGTACATGTACATGTACAAACACTGTACATGTACATGTACAAACACTGTACATGTACATGTACAAACACTGTACATGTACATGTACAAACACTGTACATGTACATGTACATGTACAAACACTGTACATGTACATGTATGTCCACTTTTTTGGAACCCCAACAGTTACATGTACATATAGCAGAGTTTTGCCAATTTCCAGGAATACATGTTGCAGCTTTGTGTATGCACAGCAGAGAACCAACTAGCCCCCAAAAACTACATGTAATGCTTACTTTAATTTCAAAGGCTGATTTAGGCTCAAGTTCATGTACATTGTAATTACAGGACAACCGCTATCTTGTCCATTCCTTATCTGTTGATTTGGACTTGTATTTCGTATGCTGTCCTTGTCGGCATTTGTTTGGACCCCAAAACAAAGTGGTCATTACACAGTTTGTGTGAACCTTTGTGTGAACCGGATCCACACAAGGTTTTTTCTTCCCTGAAACACGGGCTTGGAGGCATAAATGAGTTTGGGTTGTCTGAAGCAAACGGAAGTGGAACAGTCAAGACAACCATCAACAACATTCCAGCTTAGAATAAGGACATGGGGTCTCAGTGCTCATGATGTTTCCAGGAAGATGCTTGAAACTTCTTGCCGTGAAGCTGACAATGTTCTTAGCTCTGCAATGAATTTTTCTGAGACACATTTTTTTTCTTCAACTTTGTATTCTTCTTCAATGTATGAAATCACAGTTTTGCTCATGAATATGGAAATACTAAGTAGCATAAATACCAATAGGCAGTAATATGCCCTTTGAAATAGTGAAACAAAAGTTGAAAATAAGGTTAACTGAAACACAAAGGTGTGTTTTGAAGATTTGTATTGAAACAATACGGGTGTTTCACAATAGTGCGCTCCCAAGAGTTTGCAATGCGTTGGCCAATCACAATGCGTGAAATGTGTCAACCCAATGTGCGTTTGGATAGAGTTGACAAATTTTGTGCATTCTGATTGGCCAGCGCTTTGCAAACTCTTGGAGGCTCACTATTGTGAATTGTTCATATTGATTGCAGCTACATGTACCCTTGAACATGTTGAATGAGAACATCACATGTATTATAGAGAAGATGCAAGATGGTTAGCACTGATCCGGTCTTCTCTCAGAGCAATTAATGCAGTTGTGTAATGCTGTTTTGGGGTTGATTGCGAATTGTTTATCTCTCAAATTAAAATCTGTCTTTCTTTTTTCCTCTTTGTTATTGCCTTTCTACCTGCATTTGCTGGACTTCACCCATGCCCTCCATCGTCCAATCTGATGATAAAGGTAAGTGATTTCATTGCTTCATTACCAGGAATATTGTCCTCCACATGAAGTACAGACACGTGCACTGTATGTTCTCATCTTTATTCCCTCATCAGGACTACCAGTTCCTGCTCAGTTTTAGAAATTGTAAGAATTCTGACTCCTAATTTTTTTTTCGGAAGTCAGGAATGAGTTTAGTGAAGTAAAAAAGGAAAAACAAACTCAAGTTGTTATGAGTAAACTTAAAGGAGCTGCCAACAAAAAGGCCAACAATTACTTCTTGTTCAAGTTTTCCTTTTTCTTTTTTTTTTAAAAGACAAAAACGTCTTTTTGCTTTTGTTTCTTTGGCTTACTGTTATGCAGCTCTGTGAAATTGGGCCCTGGTGCGCAAAAAGTTAACAGTTCGCAGACCAGCACTCAATTTTCCCTGGTAACACAGGCACAAAAGCATGAGTACATGTACTAAGCAAAATCCACCAGTGGTTGACAAATTTTCCCCCTGCTCTTTTTTTTTTGGCAAGAGAACAGTGAACCACAGAATCCAACACTACCAGAGACACACACCCTTACATATGTATTCTTGTGGGGTATTTCCTTTGTTCTCGTGAACAAAACTCCCACACAACACAGAAAAAATTTCAAATCACTGCCATTTCAACCAAATTCAATTTCCTGGGTTGAAATTTCAACCGTATGTCCCTTATATAAAACACTTCAATTTGCGACGGATGAATGGCACTTGAAAATTCCTCCTTTTTGAGTAAATTTTAGTACCCCACAGGGATCAAAACTGGCCTTGTGGGGTACCTTCCATTGTTCTGGTACCCCACAAGGCACCATGTACATGTACAAGTGCAATATTTCATGTAAGACATTGAAGTGTGTAGACTACATGTACATGTATATGTACATGTATGGGTGGCCAGAAAAGGCACCCAACAGTGGCATATCCAGATTTTGGTGGGATGAAAGGGGAAAAATTTTGGATGAAAGGGGAAGCATTTTTTATTTTGATTCAAAAAATTGATGGTGCCTCATTCTTCGGGGGGGGGGGGCTGTTCCCCTTGCCTCGTAGTAAGGCCATTGACTGGAATATACATGTTCAAATCTGAGAAAGTCTCAGAATCTGACTGTATCAGAGCGTTAGCTAGGTAACTTGTGTCACGTTAACACGAGAATAGTCCAGAGCATACAAACAGCAGGGTAAAGGCCTATGAGCTACAGCCAGCCAGGTACATGTAGCGTGATGATACTATCAATCAGAGCAAGAGTAAAGTCCTGCATCACTTGGTGTTATACAGAGAGCAGAAAGGCAAGCATTTTCCATTCGTGAGATTAAGCCATGAGTGATGCACGTGCAGCATTCTACTGCAGCTCCGAGAAATAAGACATACCGCATACATGTACATGTACTTGTATACAGATTGAGCCGTTTATTGTGCTGCAGACATATGGTAACATCAAGCTCTCAAACTTCTCAGATTTTGTATCATTAAAGTTGTTCAAACTTCACCCGTCATCTCCGTGAACCAACCCAGCTACTGTATGCAATTGATCCGGTGCTCCTGAGTGCATTTCGGACAATTGCCACAATACCGTCAACTTTAAGATGAAAGAATTTTGAAATGTACGGGTATTTGCCGTTACATTACTTGCTCCGACACACGCCTCTGTGCATTTGAATGCATACATAGTACCTGACCAGCACGGGACGTGCATGGGCTCACTGTCATGACTGTATTGACTGTCTCTTAGGCACACTGTTACAAACGGACTCTCCGCTTCATGCATCGCTGGACCTTTGGCAGTCAATTAGACTCTCCCCGCCTGGTATGCGAAACACGTTGATATAAGACCCCCTCTGCCGCTTGAATTATCGGCCTGAAAGACACTGCCTTTGCCCCCCTCCTACGTATCACTTAATTTCCGTAGCAACGGGACCGAAGACGTCTAAAGCACCGTCCCCGGAGCCCCCTGGTGGGTAACCTTTTGTTGTCCGCCCTGGCAATTTTTTTTCCGTGCCAATTATACAGTTGGTCACATTTGCGGATAGATACACGCGCATCTCTGTGACATCACGAAGAGTCTTTGCCTGATATATGCGGGACAAGTATGAGCGATGGCTTTCAGAGGCCTGAATAATAATTAGAAGATTTAATTAAAAATGGCTTAATTGAGAGGCATTTGGAACCTACATGAACCGGTACCATACATGTGGCGAATTATCAGACCAAATTATTTTAAACTTCCAGTTCTTGGATGGAGCTTGTCCTAATCGGGAAAGGAGATATTTATTGTCACAAGCCCTTGCGTAAATTATACGTGCAAACGTATACACCTAAGACCCATACATAAATGTACCGGTAATAACAGACACCGGTAATGTTTGATCTGTAATTACATGTCTTGTTGGAGGTCAAAATCAGAGTTTCTTTGGTTGGAATTCTAGCTGTCTTTCCGGATGTTTCCAGATGGGTACCAGCTGCTGTGTTAAAGAGTTCAAGAACATGAATTGAATGTTAAAGGTACATACATGTAATTCTACTTTCCAGAGTTGATACAGTCTTCATCTACATGTACATGTATCCACCGTACGCCTTTATGAGCAATACAGTGTGGATTCATACATGTACATGTATATGTTGAAAAACACCTATCTTCTCCAGTGGTACCGGTACATTAGTTTTCTGGGTCGATCAAGCATCAATGTTTTGAAGATGTGGCATAAATTGAGGCTGAAGCTGAATGATGCTTGACCGTGAGTAAGAAATCAGTTTCTGATTGGAAAGCACAGAGTTTTTATCTTTAGTTGATAATTTAAAAGTACCCGTGTGAACTATTAAGGGAATAAATATGTGCATTGCTGGTCGTATACGTGCTCTTAAGACTGGCTCATTAGAACGGACGTGACTAAAGGCCTATTTGCGCACGGACTCTTGACCAATAGGAATCAAGCTGTCTTGTATCCAGGTGTAAGTGCATTTTATGCAGCGGGCATTCTCAAATTACAGTGGACATTATCAAATGTTAATGGGTAATTCCAAAAATTAGGGATTCATTTTTTTTGTGTCCCTGTTACATCTGACATATGATTTTGTAAGTTCAGAACACATTTTCTAATTTCCAAGAGTGATGAATTAATGCGATTTACCTGCCAAACAAATAGTATTTGTTTGAAAACAATACCGGGGATACATGTATGTCAAATAACAAAGGTCAGATGTAACAGGGACACACAAATGTCACACTTTTGGACGCCTAATTTCTGGAATTAACCTAATACATGTACACAGTCACGCTGTGCGTTGTTGAATAAAGAGACTGTCTTGAGTGTAAGGAATAAATTAAAAGATTCCCCTCCATCTTTTGTGCCATTGCCCTCCTTGATGTGTCCTTGTATAGCCACCACAAAAAGTTTACATACCGGTACGCCTTAGCAGAGCCCAGTTATTTTCCATAATATACCCCTGCATTTGACAATAATTAATTAAATGTCCTCAATTATTAATTAGTTAATTTTTGCTGAATAGCTACACTTTGCCTGAAACGCAATGTACATGTAAGATATACTTGCAGTTCTGCGTCACCAGCTTCGGGCAGGAACTATTTCCATATATTGCTGAATAGCTATACTTTGATTGTGCGCAATGTAATTTTTTGCAGTTCCACGTCACCAGCTTCGGGCAGGAACAACCTTAATTAATTAATTAATTAATTGAATTAATTAATTCCTGTCACAGTCACAACCATTCTCCTTCATTTGATGTGACAAAATTAGAGGGGTAAAAGTTTATACACACATCAAAGTGACTTCATGATTTGCTTTAAAAAGGTCTGGAATGTCCTCAAATGGCCTCCTGATACTTGCATTTTGTCTTTCACTCCTACTAGTTTGAATGGTTATGTAACGTGTCATGTGATTCTTCCATGGGCTCTATAAAAGGGGGTGGGTTTTCTAGTCCAGCTCTTGACTTGAACCGCCATGGGCATGATGGGAAGGCAAAGGAGTCCTCTGAAGACCTGAGCAATCATTTTACACAGCTACATGTGTACAGGTACATGTACATACACTGTACATGTACATGTATGTACACAAGTCAGGGACATTACTGGGGGCCATATCTGGGCAAGTGGGAGTACCACGATCATCAGTTCAGACCATTGTAAAGAAATACAAGGACCTACATGTAGGGACAACAAAGACTCTTTCAAGATCAGGATGGAAATCCAAGTTAACACCAAGAGATGAGAGAACCTTGATCAGAAAAGTGCGGACCAACCCCAAGGTGACTGAGAAACACCTGTGCCAAGAATTGGAGGCGTCAGGGACTAAGGTATCACTGTCCAGATGGACAGTGAAGTAGAAGAGAGCATAAAGACAAAGGTGGCAGCTTCTGGAGGATTGTCCTTTGGTCTGACGAAACCAAGATGGAACTTTCTGGCCACAGTGACTAGCGATATGTTTGGCGTGAGAAGGAAGAGGCCTTTATAA
Organism: Acanthaster planci; assembly: GCF_001949145.1. The sequence continues at coordinate 873,027 of NW_019091452.1, forward strand.
TCAGAGGAACACCGCACCCACAGTGAAGCATGCTGGTGGCAGTATGCATTGGGGATGTTTTGCTGCTACCGGTAGTGGTCCAGGAACACTGCATAAGATACATATAGATGGCATCGTGAAAATAAAAGGAGCAGTACTTGGAAATTCTCCAGTCCGCTTGAAAACAGATCATTGGACGTCAGTGGACCTCCAAACATGACAATGACCCTATAAAAGCATACTTCCAAGTTGGTTGTTGGATGGCTACAAAAGTGAATATTTTGGAACGGCCGACCCAAAGCCTGGACATAATCCAGTAGAGAATTTGTGGATAGTTGAAAAAAGAGGTTGCGCCAAAGGAAACCCGCCAATTTGCCTGAACTTGACGTACATGTGTGCTGCCAAGCAATGGGTTAAAATCCTTGCAGATTGTTGTAAGAAGCTGGTTGACAGTTACCCTGCAAGACTTACTGAAGTTATCAAGGCTAAGGATACTTATGCTACAAAGTATTAAGACAATGCAGTCCTCAATTGGTGTACGTAAACTTGTGACCTCACATTTTTGTTACAAGCTCACTATTGAAACATTAGCCGAATCATTGATTGTTGAAATGAAGGAAAACGGTTGTGACTGTGATAGGAAAGAAAGGAATGATGATTATTGTCAAAACGGAAAATTATTGTTGTGGTAAGGTGTACATTTACACCTAATTAGCATGTATAAATGTACATGTGTGTAAACTTTTGGGCACGGCTGTACATGTAGCTATGTGTATACAGTATGCACATCGTGTAGCCTAATTTGTCAATGCACAACCAAATGGATGCTTTTTCATGTATCTGCTCAGGATCATCTGCTCCGAGCAGGAAGGCAGGGTACACGTATGCTAAATTTTGCATACTGTACATGTTCATGTACCAGCAGATGTAAATGTAGAACGCACCCTGTTTTGCATAGATGCACACAAGGTTTATATGTCTGAGCAAGTGAGACCAAAATGTACATGTACATGTGTGTTTGAATATTTGCATGTTGGTGTGCATGTGCACATGAGTGTAGACTTCTCACGATCCTGTCTCGTCAATGCCTGTGAGGGTGCACTTCAACTCCTGGGGGGTAGGCAACGTTTGTAAATATTTGCCATCTGGTGGTTGTGGTAATTGAGAGACTGGGTTGAGATCTACATCAGAGTAACCTTCACTAGTTGAGGAGGTTGGCCTTCAATTTACATGTGAGTAAAGGTTTATGAAACACCGCGACCAAACAAAAGTCTCTTCTTGGAACAGCAGAGAATTGTCTCATCAGATACCGAGTTTTGTAAAATTTGCACTTGCAAAAAACACATTTCATCACCTTTACTCAAAGCTTTTGAGAGGATTTGCAAGAAAACAGTCATACAGAAGATTAAAAGCAACAGAAATATTCGTACCCGTACCTCCTCCATCCCAGATTCTTTTAAATTCACTAATATTTTTGGGACCTACATGTAAGACTCGAGTTTGGGCATGATGCAGAAGACTCTGGCTTCTCCCCATATTGTCCCCCCCTCCCCGTGTTGAGCCCAGCCAGCCATTGATACGTATCTATACATGTATTGTACCGGTACATGTATACACATTATGACATGTACATTCACGCAAGGCGTTGTTGCCTCATGCCCCTTCAAAAGTGGAAGTTACACAAAGAATTTGCCAGTGATCTAGTTTCCGTTACATTGGAGGATTTGGTAATTTTCAGAGAGATTTCAGCATCCACGTTTCGTGTACCTACATGTACATGTACATGTACCAGTATGTGCTGATTGGCATTGCCCTGTTGTCCGTGTGGTGTTGTTTTTTTTTTTTTTACGGTAGACGTTCCCGTAACAGGGAAAGTTGTTTTTTCACACCAGTCAACAGAAATACACTGTACCACATACGTGTATATATTCCCGTACATGTACCTGCAGGCACTCAATGGAAACTGATGTCGTGGATGTTGTGTTTGTTGTTTGACACCAGCTTCCTGCAGACTTCCATTTTTGCAAATGTACATCCTGTAAGTACATGTAGCTACAAATAATCTCTAACACTGCTGCGTCATGCAACGTCCCATGATGGACAGATTCTCTTGGGTTAGATAATCGATCTTTTGAAGTACCTGTTTTTTCAACACTCCTGATTCGTAAGATTCATGATAGATCCATGCTTGGCTACCAACTCTCATGCCTTGAGCATGAAACTCGGTTTCGCAATTTACACTTACATGTGTATTTGATCTGTCTTGCAAACCCAATTAAATAAAACGACATTTTTAAAAAGTACATGTACCTGGTCATTCCCAACCGTTTTGCGTGTGTCCTGTTTGACCGTGGAATGACCATATTCCACCAACTGTTAGGTCATTTCTGGGACACTGCATGTACAAAAGCATACATGTACATGTACCAGTATATTCGCTCACTCACACTGAACACGTCACCACTAATTTGTTCATATAAAGCTTGTCAATTTTCTGTACAAGTGGCCAGGCGAAAAGTACATGTACAGCAATGTTCTGAAATGGCATCATCTGCTGCTGTGCATGTTCACACCGTGACACACACTCGACTCAGTTGACGCATGGACTGAAAAATTTGAAATAGTGCAGAATTGCACAACAGTGCACAAAATTGCCATGCTGAGACTTGGTAAGCTCACGCACAGTACATGTTCAGGTATAAATTGTCCCATTTGTAGGATCTGCCATCACTAGACCCCTTGCCCTCAGTAATTGTGTCTTTAACATGGCAACTATTGAAAAAGGGAAGGTGCATAAATTGCATAGATCCACTATTAGAAGCAAGGTCACACTTGCATATGTACATATGTATTGACCGGAAGTGCCACGTGTACTGTACATGTACTTGTACAATGTACATGTACATGTACTTTGGGCTGTGGATGCTGAAATTAATTCATAAATTTTTAACCGTAACCTGTTTAAGTTGTGATATCGAGCTCCTTGCATGTAGGGCTAATTAAGTTTCAGCATGGCAATTTTTGTGTACCGTCTGTGTACATTCTTTGTACACGACCGGTATTTCAATCTGAAGTTGGACACAGCACAAAGCACATGTACGATATGAAAACTGCTCCAAACATACATGTACATGAAAGTGAAGACATTACAAGTGTTCACAAATAAAGCGTTATTCATGACATGAAATTTTATAAAACAGAGACGTCCCAGAAACTAAAACTAGGCAAAACAATCCAAATCAATCTTAAAATTCTAAAAAACAAAAAAAAAATACATGTATGTTTCTGTACAAAATACGAGCAAGTGATTGGAAAGGTACGTCGTACACGTTTCACATCTGGGTATGTGAATCATTCAAGTCGTTCATTTAAGCGATTGACTAAGTATGGAATTGGACTTCTCCGAAACGCAGTGTATATGTAGTAGCAGGAAAAGAGGGAATGTCATTAGAATTGTGTATAATGACATTCCATGGCATTCTGGGTAATTAGGAGGGAACAAATCCATTGTTCTCCTGTTCTGCAAAAGCTCATCAGCAGCAGATTTGATACAAAGGTCAGCCCTACATGTACATGTAGGCGTACATGTACATGCCTTTTTTGCTCTCGTAAATATGACGTGTCATTTCTTTCGAGGTGCAGGTAGAAAAACTTTTTTTTTTTTGAAGAGCATTTTTTGAAGAATCTGCGTTGGAAAAAGCTTGTGCATAAACATGTATACCGTAAAGCTGGGGAAAAAATTTGGCCAACAGAACTGCCGAGAGGTTCATATACCGGTACATGCACTTTTAGGATTTAGTACAGTAGATGGCTTGCATTAAAATGTACATGTACATGTACATATATTACATTGTGCATACAGCAAAATTGGCCTTTTTTATTAAATTGACTCAACTTGAGTATTAAGGAGATTTGGTGCATTTTCATTGCCCGTTCATGATTATACACGTACATGTAGGCTAGCACTGCATTCCACCAGAGAGGACCAACTGCCTTGACTATGAAAGGCCATCAGTGCCAATGTTTGCCATCTTATTTGATAAGCAGTACCTAAGGGAAATAGGTCATAAGTATCATACACCTCTGGCATCGATCCTGCTTGAAGTAGAGATCTGGTTACTGGATCATATCATGATTGCAGGCCTGACACATGGACATGTACGTACATGTATGCTCCTGGTCTTTCGAAATTGCCCATTCTGAATCTAAACCCCATTGGTTGTCGATTTCCCCTGGCTAGGTCTGGAGAAAACAGCACATTGAGTTGTGTACGCCAGTACCAGGGTATGTACCGGTAGGCACGATTCAGAACGTGCATTGGTACACATGTACAGTGTACATGTATATGGGTCATTCCATGAAGTTCGGGCACAGTTTGTGATGGCGTCGCTTATTACATCGGTAACTTTTATTGCCCGTTCTTTTCACATTACAACAGAGTAAGTCATTATTATTCGGCAAAGATGAAGCACACCACTGCAAGAACCTAGCAAGATTGAGAACAATGTCAATTTAGAATCCACATGCAGGGAAAAAAAGTGTTTATTTTCTCTGACGTAACAAGGGACGCCGTCACAAACTGTGCCCGAACTTCGTGGAATGACCCATATACATTATTTGTGTCTGTCTGAATGCATGTATACCCGTAACTTCTTGACCTGCACATACTGGTACATGTAAGATGGGCCAGTTGACCATCATTTCTCTCCTCCTAGCTCCGCCCCCACTTTGGGTGGTAAGAAAGAATGTTTGAATATTGAGTTAGGTTTGTTTGTTTGTTTGTTTGTTTTTTTGCTTGGAGAACATCAAACAGTGCAAAACACTCAAATATCGACAAGAATGTAATATCAAATCAATGCTCCGAAATATGTGATTGCCGAGCTTTCGGTAACTGAGTACCTTCTTCAGGGAAAGCAGATTCAGTTCCCTGAAGAAGGTACTCAGTTACCGAAAGCTCGGCAATCACATATTTCGGAGTACTGATTTGATATGATATTCTTGTCGATATTCTGATCAGGGTACTACGCAGCCCTTCCATATTTTTCAAAACACTCAAATGCCTGTTTTGATGCGTTTCAGGCACTTTTGCGCACGTACATGTAGTCATCCATGAGTTCTTTCCACCTTGAAATTTGGAAGTACAGTACATATGTACAATGAATGTACCGGCACATGTATTAATGAACATGATGCTAGCAACATGTGATGAATGCATGGGCATCCATTGCAGTGGACAGAGAAATACATGTGCATGTACACGTAATCCCACTTGTTTCATGCAATGGAAACTGACCAGGGAGAGACTTCCTTCAAATTGAGCCTTGTGCAAATGAATGCCCCATGGCTACCAGTACATGTAATCCATCACTCTTCAAGTTCTCTGTTTATTTCAAGGTTTGCAGTGTAATGCAGCTGAGATGAAATTCCTGTTTTGAGACTTGAATGCTTGATTTACGGTATTTTTTTATTCTTCTTTTTACATGATTTTGTGCACATATGAAACAGGAACTGTAATTTCCTATCTTATCAAGGTATTGTCTGTTTTATTACCATAGGATAAATTGGATACATGGTTCAACACCACGTACAATGCATGTGTGTGAATAAAGCACACCACGATGGACAATAACTGTACATGTTCTGTGCAGTTTGATGTGTACCTGTGTATCTGTAAGGAAATTGTATCATCAAATGATGAATATTTTGGTAATAATTTTGAGCAGTCGCGGTTGCTTGTTTGGCTGCATTGACAGATATGATGAATACGGAGAAGGGTCCGGTTGGCGCGGTGGTTCTTTCCTCGCCTTCCACCTCTGTGGTCCGGGTTCGATTCCCAGCTGGGTCCACATGTGGATATGGTTTTCAGTCCCAGCCTGATACCTCGGGTTTTATTTACCCAGAATATTCCTCTGGGGTTTTCCTCCCACCTCTACAACTGTAACTGCTTCTCACTGTCTCCTCTCTAAGGCTTCTTCAGGCTTGCAAGCTACAGTGCTTAGGGTACTTTTGAGGAATCCTTGGTGTCATCACCAGAAATTAATAATAACAATAATAATATCCGGCTAAGCCTTTTGCTACATGTGTGTTTAATCTGCATACCTGTATGAAGCCAATTTAATAATTGAATGACCATTTGGAATCTCATTCAAGCCAAGATGACACGTACATGTTCACCCCCCTGTTGCTGCACGTTGCTGACTATGTACATGTGCATGTAAAGACACTTGTGTTTTCAATTATGCCAAAGTAATTTAAGTGATTTTGTTCTGCCATTGCGTGCACACACATGTACATGTATCTTTGTATACAAGCAATTGCTGTCACCTTCACGGAATCACGTCTTGGTATCCATGGAAATGCCATCTTCCTCTCCAATCAGTGTCTTGATCTGTTCCCCCTTGGGTCTTCAAAATTCCTCCCTCGATCCACAAGGAAAATTATTAAACGTTCCATGGGGCATCATCCGTCTATTATTTTAATCCAATGATGTTTGGCGTGCCAGGAGAATTGCAGCCCTGAGTTCATTTTGTAATTCAGTAAGGGGGACTACATGTACCGTATAAATACCCGGGGGTTATTTCTTTATGCAACCTGCCCTTCAACTCTGAAATCAAATCACAGTGGCTTCTGTCAATGGTTGGCAGTGAAAGTACCGTAGACTCTTGTTTTTGTGTGAGTTTTGAAGGATAGTCTGAAAGAGATCAGAGCAATGCCATCCGTTTTCAGCTTCAAGTCCTCCTACAAAAGAGCTCTCCTCTCACAATATGTTACAAAGCTCACAATGATCAGACAATGCCCTCCTTTATTTCATGCTTTATCTCACCTTTACTCCTGTATCTATTTGTGTTTATTACTCATTTTATTTATTTATTTTATTGTACATCTTTAGACAAATAAATAATAGAAAAGGGCAGTCAAGGTCAAACAAAAGTATAAAAACTGTCATCAAATGATGTTTGACCATATGTTTATACAAATAACAAAAGCTACATGGATATATAAGAATAAATCACCGAAAAGCTTAGACAAAATAAAAAGAGTAGCACATGATACCCCCCCCCCTTCTAAAAAGACAGTGAACAGACCCCCATAAAAGAATCAGGCAAGATCATGCATATTCATTTATTTTAATAAAGATGAGACAATCAGAATGTGTAAATACTAGAATAATGGAAATGAAAAACACTGGGCAAAACATCCAGTTTGACAACAAAACCAATAAAATTTAAAAAGGAGCATAGCCCATCAAGACATTCAAAATAAATCATATGCCAAATGGAAAAGGCACTCTTAACCAATCAGAGGAAAGATCTTCCCTTAAATTTGACCTAAAGGCCCCAGCACCCTCTAGCATGTCTAGAATCAAACCGTCCTTTCATGGTCTTCAACTCTTTACTTCGGTTTTGGATGTTCAGTCTAATCTTCACTGTTTGTCACGTTTTTTCTTGTGTGTTTTCAGTGTTTTTGTCCCTAGTCTAATTGTGTGTGTGGTGGCTGTTCACAGGTTTCATTTCATTTGTTTAAATAAATCAAACATTTACAATTAACCAAAATTAGATGGAATTTCAGGCTATATTCATGGTAAAAGACAGCAAAAGGTGGAAAGGCTTGCGGTAGCACCATGCAAAGGAATATATCTCTTTTGAGTATGTGTGGTTCTGAAAAGAACTTTTCGTTTTCTTTTCAGAACCGCACATACTCATAAGAGATATTCCTTCGCATGGTGCGACAGAAAGCCTTTCCACCTGATCAAAATTAAACTTTAAACTGTGTTTTTGGAACACTTAGTGGTAACTTTGTCAAAATTAACCATTACACAATTCTCCTTTATTTGAATAATTACAAGGTATCGTTTCACCATAAATGTAATTGGGCCTTGCTTATCTTAATTATAATTTACAACTGTCCTTAATAATACTTAAACTTCAGTATACATATAATTCTTTGTTCGTTCACCACAGTGGCCTAGAAAAAGTGGCAGTTAGGGCAGATGGAGGAAAACAAAAAGCCCATTTTGCAGCGGCTAGCTTTCTTGGTGGGTAGTCTCTAAACAGGTGCCACACCTCAGATTATCAGACTGGCTTTAATTTCTTGTATAGTTAAAAAACAGTGGACTGTAACCCTTTTTCATTTGTGTATGTTGAGCAAAAACTTGTCACGTTATTTTCTTCAACAGGTGCATGGTGATAGCAGAGAATGAAGGCTTTTACCTTCTCTGATAATGACGACTGGAGTCCCATAAAGTTGATGAATGCTATTTTGTGATTAACCTTTACTTTAAAGGAACTGCCACAGCTTTGTGGATAAAAAATTGATCAAAATATTTCACAGGGGTTCCACTGATAGCACAGCATGATTGAGTGATCATGCACGTCCACTGATTTTGTCCTTGACTGAATTGTAATGGAATCCGACAAAATGAGTCTTAAGACCAATTTTCCCCAAGAGCAAACCAAGTCTTTGAAGTTTGACCACCCGATCCAAATGGACCAACATGTTGAGGCTGAATCCTATTTCTTCCCATTGTGGTTCCTACAAAAATCCGCTAAAGTGGTTCAGTTGATTCGTGAGTCACTTTGTAAGATTTGGTCTCGTGTACCAGCCTCATGTGCCGTACCCCTTTCTTTCATCTCCAAGGGAAGCCTACACCATGGAGGAAAATGGGCCCATAAAAGCCAACCACGCGTATCCACATCTTCCATTCCAGTTTATTACTCTAGGTCGTTGGTCAAGTATGTGAAATTATATTTATTCTTGATTTATTTAGCCAGGGTAAAGCCTTCTCAGTTATCAGTTGTTTTCCCTTGGGGCCCTGACACAGAAATGTTCAGTTTTAGAGTTAGGGAGAAACCCGACAAAGGTTCTAGGGAAAAACCCACGGAATCAGGTAGGCACTGCGAACCCAATCCACCTGTCAGCCAGGGCAGGATATGAACCCGGGCCGAAGAGGTGGAAGGGGATTTAAGTGACTGCTGCGCCAACCCGACTTACAGTGGAACAAATTAAATTGAATTCAAAGACTTCCTATCTCCTGAAAGGAGGAACAGTTACTCTAAGCAACCCTGCTTGTAATCCTGGGATTTTCTTTGTTCGGTCAAAACTGAACTGACTTTAGTGGAACTGGTATACATGTAGATGAGAAAAAGTAGTTCCTGCAGTAAAGAGGTCTGCACATGTATGCGTACAGGGTTTGGATTTCTGAACCACAAGGCTCCGGTGATACTTAGAGTATAATAGTCCAAAAGTATTTCAAATCAGTCTGAAAGAAAATGGTACGTTTGCAGATTAAAGGCACATTTATAAAATTGACAAATCTGCATCGAGGGAAGCATTTCATGCTGGGAGCATTCTCCATTTCAAATTTTAAACAAGAATATAGAAGCCTGAAACATGCATTAAAAATAATCTGAGTTTTGTAACAAGGATAAAAAACAACAGTGAAAACTGAAATGTACCCCTACCCCCATGCCCTTTTTGCTAGGGACCCCCCTTTATTCTCAAAAATCCTCCAACATTTCTTGAAAATGTTACTTGGAGGTGTGCCTACTGCCTCAATTATTCAAAATCCTCCGGCAATTCCTGCCATTATGTTGAGGCAGTGCGACTGGCATTCTTGAGCAGTGCAGTTGATTCAAAAAGAAATATCGGGCTGAATTTATGCATGAATGAACAAGAACAACTCAATGTCTAACCCACGACCTTCACTCATGGCATCTTTTCCAATCAGCCATGCACTTTTGCCATTCACCCTCAATCCTTTGAAATCCTCCAAAATCCTCCAAAACTGCCCAAAGGATTTTGGAGGACTGAGGAAGGACAGGGTTATTAAATGTACAGGGAGCATGCAAAATTGGCAAAAAGATAGGCAGGTGATCGAGAAAATATTTGGACTGCTCATGTGAGACTGCGCATGTAAATCTCAACAGAAATTGATTTGCATGTTCTCAACATTTCCTATGCCAGCACAAGAACATGTGCATGCATGTGGTGTTTTCCTACCAAAAAGATGCTGGCAGAACAAAATCTCCATCTCTTTTTCCTGCATGGAGCATATATGGACACACCTGTACGTGTACACGTAGGGCCAGCATAGGACACAAAGCAACATACATGTAGTGCTCAGCACCTCCATAGACAGGTGGCATTTTGCAGCCGCTCCCCTCTGACTCAAAACCTGATGCAGTAATTCAAATGAGGCAATAACATTACATGTACAAATGCTTAGTGGTGTGCACCAAAGACTGCAGCGCTCAGAGAGGCTTAAAATTAACCCACGTGGTCCATCAGAGCCGCCCAGGTATCTTTCAAGCTAAGATGGAGTCCTGGCCATGCAAAACTGCTTCATCTGATGATGAAGCCTGTCATCCTGGTGCCAGAAAAAAAAAATTCCCCTCTTTGGAACAGTGCACAGAATGTATGCCCAGTTATGGAGAGGGAGAGTAAATCTTCGCACCTTCATGTGCACGTATCGGTAAGTTGTGTCAACTGTAGTTATAACCTTTTGGTGGTTATTTTATTCTCAGTGTTGAACTTCAGTCACAGAGGGGAATTTCCTTTTTAGAAGGCATTTCCTCCAGAGCTGTAGGATTTCATGGTAATTATATTGTCAGATTGAGGTGAATTGAGAGGAAATTGTACTTTAATAAAACAAACACCAGCTTCCATAGCAAGAAACAAGTGAGATTACGTGTACATGTATATGTATTTCTCTGTCCACTGCAATGGATGCCCATGCATTCATCACATGTTGCTAGTATCATGTTCATTAATCCATGTACCGGTACATTAATTGTACCAGGGTACATGTACTTGTACAAGCAAATAAACATCAAGAGTTTGTGACATGACATGTACAGTGTGTAGGTACTTGTAGCCTACAGTAAGCTAATCTTTTCATCCTTGGGTAGCGAGATGTGTACATTGTATTTAACCATACAGAACAGTGTTGATAGCCAGCTCCCTGACCAACCTGTTCCTGGCAGGCTCCAGACTGCCTCAGGGCACTCTTGAACTTTTCCAAATGCAGCTCCCCGGGTAAAGAGGATCTGGGAACGGGGAGACAAAATCAATGAGATATTGTGAACCTGGAAGTAAACAAATCTCATGCATATTGTACAAACTCAGAGAGACGGAAAAAATGACCTTCTAGACTAGAGTACCAGGCTCATCTCTGCTGCCCCATGTAATTAATGTTTAATGACCGGTAGCCTAGTAAAACTCTGGTTTCGAAACAAAATTTTACTTGAAGCCACCTGTTTCTGCATTTACATGTATGTTCCGGTAGTTATGTATTGCATGCCCCTGCTTGTACGGTGTATAGGATTTGTCAATTCTGAGAGAAGTGCACGACGATTAACCACATATGTACACTGTACCTGTACATATTATAAGGTATAGTCTACATGTGCATAAAAAGCCAACCCGTACATGAGGTTCTGTCACAATGCTTGTATTTTGACGGAACCCTTTATACTCGATTGAACACAGATCTATTGCTTTGCATGGTTTGAATCTTACTGCATTAGATATAGCCACATGGTCCTTCATGTACATGTACTGTATGTGCACTGCCCTAGATACATGTACATGTAGCTGTCACACTTCCTGGCAGATGTTATACTTTTTGCACTCTGCCCAACTCTGTATGCTTAAGGTGGGATCACAAGCATGTATGCAGCTTTTCACAGTTAGAGGAAGAATGCTGTAAAATCTACACTGCCTTGTGTGGTTATGGTTCCAGAAAGCTGCCACCAAATCTGCACCAGTTTGCATTCAATCGCCCCCCTTTTCTTGCAGTTATGACAGTTTGAAACTTGAAGGTTTCACAAAAGGTGGATTCCGAAAAGGATTCTTGCACAGCTTGTTGGGCAAGCTGAGTCAAGCAGTAAACATTTTTCTGTATACTCAATTCTAAACGTTCAGAGGTGGCAATATCAGTATGGCACATTTACATTATGACACTGTACATCAGCACTGCTCATTTCATGGTACCGGACCTTTGTTGTGAATGATGCACTTTCATCGGCCAAGAATGATCACAACCAGGCAACAAATATGCATGTCACCCTTATCATTGCACATCACACCATGATATCACAGATTACTTGTACACTGTTCTGTAGTCCCCATTCTGACATTCAAGCCGTAGTGTGAGGACCAGTAACCAGACTATTCGTTGGTACATGTACTTCTTCTACATACAGTTTCACCACACCGGTACCTCCATGGTTTCACCACCCATTTGCAAATACAGCAAACTCTTGTCAGGAGTAGTGAACGAGCACTGTGATATGGCCATCTTTTTGTCAGTGTGAGTTTGTGAGTTTGTGTGAAGCTTAATTGTCTCCTCGTATAAGTTCCTTAATACAATGTCTGCCGAACTTAAAGACTTCAAAGATTTCTTTCAAGCAAGACACGCATGTACGTGTCACCAATACAGTTATAAAAACCAATATGGTGATGCACCAAGTCCTCGCATGTTGAATACAGTGCTGTGCAGGTCATCATTGCAATTAGATTGGAGACCTTTAGGGGAGTATACATGTACATGTATATCACGAAGAATTCAAGCCAGAGGTGTAGCAAAGCAATTACTGACTGCTGTGATGTGGGGCATGATGTTTTATCACCCTCAGGGATGTATATGGATGTGTTGGAGAAAAGCGAGAGGTGCATGTACATGATAGTATCATGTACTCTATAGACATTTACTCGCACCAAGATGAACTAGTCTACAAAAGTGAATATGGCTGCAACTTTGTGATGATGGCTAGAATATTGGCATGCTCCTTTAGTACATGTTCATGTACGTACATGTGTCACATGGACCACTGATTACAAGTGACATTATTTACCAAGAGTCAATCCTTAAAAGGATTGAGCAAATATTTATTGAAGCAACAGGCTACAGTTTAATGTCAAGCAGCTGGAGATCTATACTACTCTAGGAGAAGTATGGCACTGATGTTGTGTGAAAGACTGATGAGGGTTGCCATAGCAACAGACGACTTAGGAGGGGGGGACACCACATCCCAGGGGGCATTCACTTACCATTCAACTGATGGTTTTTATTTAAGGCACTTGAAGAGTGTGCTGACTTCTTCATCTTGTGTGACTTTGATGGATGGATGATTAAAACTAAGCTTGTAGAGGTGAGATGTTGCTAGCCCTTTGCTCTAGTAGTGGTTTTTGAATTGCACCGACTGGAGTGGCTTTCACTGTCTGTGACGAAGACAAAAGTCAATATTGAAATTGTATGGATGCATTTGAAGTGCAGTTTTTCTGGAAAGTTAACCTTGGGATGGCAAATTCTCTTTTCACAGTTTTTGTCTTCTGGGAAATTAAGTTCCGTTGCACAAAATGCGAACAATTTTCTCCGCAGAGGGAAAACATTTTCACACCGTTTTCACACCAGTGGGAAAATGCCACAGGTTGCAACTGATCAGTTGCAAACCATTTCCGTGCTTTTTCACACTGTGGGAAAAAATTCATGCCTTTTCACATAAGTGGGAAAAAGATTTGGTGTCTTTTTATGCAAATAGGAAAACATTTTCATGCCTTGTTGAATGGGAATTTTTCCCCTCCCAACTCACCATGATAACTGTCGATTGCAAGGCAAAAACTGTGCCCTTTGCTCCATGTATTTCTGATCGTGTCAGGTTTATACTGACTGTGATACTTGCAGACGTTTTTTCCTCCGACAAACAACATCGGTGTATATTTCCCCTCTGTTTAACAATTGAGATTCGTGTAGCGTATGTTGCAGTGACTGGATGAGTTTCTTTTTCTGGATTCTGCTTTCTTAGACATGGCAGAGCAGAATTGATTTGTGCCACTAACAGAGGGCCCTAAACAACAGGAGTTCACATGCCATATTGAGAAAAAAGTCTGCCTCGTGATTTTGTGAATGTATCCCAGTCATTCGTGTAGAGTGTACATGTACACATACGGGTACCGGCTTTTCCATGCTTTCACAACCTGGGGCCAATTACATAAATCTGATTAAGCACAAAATCTGCTTCAGCTCGAAAAACCTTGCTTGTATGTGATTGTCCTGCTTAACCCCTTCGCGCCGGGACGCGGATAGAGCCGCCGTAAAAATTGAGATCCTCAGCCCGCTTTTCAGCTATTATTCTCGGCCCACGCTCGAGCGAACACGGTAAAAGAAGGCAGACCCTGGCTCTTGTATATAGGGTAATTGGTCTTTGTGCGTAGCCCAGAAATGAAAAGACCAAATTTGCTTCATAATCTCCAGCTTCACAATAATCCCCACTTTGAAAAGAGGCAACGGGAATGTGGAAGCTTGAGTAGAGCCGCATGCCACCGAACAATCAGCCTTTTCACTGTGTCATTCAAAGCGTGCAGAGCACGCAGGGCCACAAACCAAGAATTTGCAGTTTAGCAGGTGACCTTTGTGGCCCAGCGAGGATGGAATGCAAGGGGACAACCTCATTTGCTGGTTTATCCAAAGTATTACAACTGAGTTCGGATGCCCCGTTTTCAAGACAATGGTGTTCAGTCATGCATGACAGGAGGGATACCATCAAGGTATCATGAGAAAGATTACTGCTTCTACTTTTCAGAGATCCTTATACATTATAATCGTATCTCGTGGTTTGGGCATATTAACCCCTTTCCTCAGGGTTTGGTTTTTTCTGGGACACCCTGTACATGTGTGCGACAAATATTTGCAAACTTCTTCAAATTGAGCTATTCCTGTAACAAACTACCAGTACAGGTGGTTCAACCACTTGTACAGTTGCTTTCTTTCCAATGGGCGTGTGCAGCGTAGTCACACTTGAATGATGCTAGAGTCAAACATTTTTGCAAAATCTTATCATCTGCTTGAGCTCTGTAAAGCGTTCATGGTTCAGGGTCACTTGTAAAATTATTTCCAAGTGACTGGTTCCCTCGATTGGCTCTGATAAATTAATGGAGTCAGTTGTGTTCAACTGACAAAGAGTGGTGGAACCGTGCCACAGGGTCAACGTTCCACATGATGGTCAACTAGATAGACCAGCCATCCACTGTTCAAGCCACATTGATCAAACTCTACATGTGCCTACACTGTACATGTAAAGTAGGTAACTGAAAGTCACCACTGGAACATGTCCTTTGTCGGTTGGCTTTTATTTCACCAAAATGGCAATATTCTTCAAAGCATAAGACTCATTAACACATCACACGTTTGTAGTTACTTGGTTTTAATGAGAGAGATAAACATCTGGGGCGCAATTGATCATGACTCTTCCGGTTGTTTGTCTTGATGTTAAGGTGGCTGTCAGCCCTGACATGTATCCAGCGATTGTATGGAGAACGATGGAAACACACTTTTGTTGTCCAATCATTTATGTGTTACTGCCTTGTGGTCATGTTTGAATTGTGAATAACTGTGCATATATTTTTTTGGTACACGTTATATATATACATGTATAAACCAATAGAATTGGTGCATGAATTGACTCTTTTAGCATCTGGGTCATTCTATAGATTTTAGGTCCAAAACTGTGACATTTTTTCTGTTCCAATTTGACATGGAAATATCACTGAAATTGATTTCAATCTGCCATTCATTTGTGTATAGTCTCTGTTGGTTTGGCAGGTCATTTACATTAATTCATCACTCTTGGAAATTGGAGAATGTGTTCTGAACGTACAAAATGATTTGTCAGATGTGACAGGGACAGGAAAAAATTGGAGCTGTAATTTATAGAATGACCCTCTACATTCTCCAAATCAAGATGAAATAAAAAACATTGAAGTAAAACTGCCAGTACCATCTTGTAGTGAGTGGCAGCTGCCTCTTTGTCTTGAGTTATGATTTGATTGCCAGTTACTTGACCTAATAATGGTACTTACAGTGCGTCTAATGTTCATTCATGTGGTTATTGAGGTAATTCTGGGCCTGATTGATGAATGCACTGTACGTGCTTTGTTTGACAAAATATTGCACGTATGCGTTGAACGTGCAATATATCCGCGGTGTCGGCTTCCCTTTAATGGCCAGATTGCAAGATCCATCATGGCCAGCAATCTTGCCCGTCATCATGGCTTCATGCTCGCTTCCATCATCATCACAATCGATGTTATCCTCAGCACTTTATCTGTAGCCTCTTACAGGGAGAGGAAGTCACCGCTTTCCCGCTCATAAAGTACACAGTGCATTAAAGGGGTTCAGAATCTTGCGTTCACATTTACCATGGCCAGGTACGTACAGGAGGCCTACATGTAAGTGTTCGTAGGGCACTTTCGTATTCCCTGGTACCCCTCCCTGTTTTGTCCTTTGTAAAAAAAAATTCTCCACTTTGCGACTGTGTCGAATCCATGCTAATCTGAGGACACATATAGGCCAATCAGTCATTTTTTATAGCAACAAATGTTCAAGGACATATTTTCCAGTGTTTTGCAGGTAGAAGGGGTAGGTTTGGGAGCAAACATGGAAAAAGGAAACATTGAAGAGGGAGGCTTAATTACTTGTTGATGGATTTGTTTTTTGTTTTGGTTACGGGCTTCTGTTGGGAACTGCACCTACCAAGGGAAGATCCAAGAGGGGCCAGTGGGGGCCATGCCCTTCCCCAGCCAATTTTTTATTTTTTTTTTGAAAAGTGCTGGATTTAGGCAATATTTTCTGGTCTGCTGCATTTTCCCTTCTTTCCCAAAGAACATGCAAAAAGCACCAGGATATACATGTATTTGTAGCCTTACCCCACACTGGAAAAGCCGAAAAAGGTTACATGAAAAAAATTTCTATAGTCTTTGGCTTCTCCCCCCAAAAGGTTCTGGCTCCTCCCTTGAGAGCTGCTCTTACTCATACACAAAGCTTTTTTTGATTTGTTTGCCATAAAAATCATCACATCAAGAATTGCCCGTTTCCTGAACTAACAAGTTTTCAGTTTTTGCCAGTCCACCGTCTGTCAGTCATTCCTGGTATTAAAAGAGTGTTACAGACAAGCTTGGCACAGTGCTTTTGTACAGTATGCTATCATTTTTACAAATAACTGTACATGTACATTAAAGGGTCCATGATTTGACAAGGGAACATGTACATGGTTGGTGCAACTTGCCTCTCCACTTTTTAAACGTAAGCAATGAACTATTGGACATCCCTTTTTGGTTACTCTCATTAAAAAAGTACAAGATTTGTAAATATTTCAAACTTGTATTGATAATAAACATGTATGGTAGAAACTTTGCTCACTGGCAAACTGCTATGAACTAAAAAAACAAACGCAAAACATTCAACATTGTGATATAACTGGGGTAAATTTTGCTGGAGGGCACTTGGGGCTCTCATTTTCTGCCGGGGGGGAGGTTTAAGTAGGCAGGTAGGTTCTGAACTACCTTATTCTGTAGGCCTGTTCGATATCATGATAATTATTGAAACCCATTTTTTTTTCATATTGTTTCTCGAATCAGGTCCTTTTTCTTGTATCAAAATATCAAGAAATTTGATACTTCTAAAATGTCACCTCTTTACTTCCACCGCTAAGTTATTGGAACATAAACCATACTGTATTTATCTAGTGGAATTCCTCGAGTTCGACAAGAACGTACATGAGCGCCAGACCGAGCGCAGAGTCACTGACAAGCACAGCAGTGCACACTCAACAGGACCATTGGCCTAGGATTCAAGCTGTTTCATACCCATGCTGATGTCAGGCAACGCGGTATGAAAGACATCATTTCCCATCTCATTCTCATGGAGTGAAGGGAAAAACACCGATCAGGGCGGACCTTTGCCAGATATTTCTCTTCTCTAATTTCTGAGAGGGGAGGTGGGCACCTGGGAAGGAGTTACCGACTTCAAGGAGGTGGACATGCCCCCCTGTACTCTCCATCAGTTATGCCCCTGATTCATTATGGTAAATTTTAGTCTAGAAATACCATAGTCGTAACACTGATGTTTATACTCTGTACCTTTGATGACATCACCTCTTTGCTCATACATGTACATGCACATGTAAATAGGCAACTTGCAGTTAGCATAAATATCGTGAAAATAACACAGTGATTAAATATCAGGTTTAAATGGGATACAAAGGAGCATGAATGCCAATGCCCCGGGGAAAAGAGTGGCTGGGATCCCGGCGGGAATTCCACTGGAATCCCACTGGAATTCCACTGGAATCCCACCGGGATCCCAGTGGATGGGATGTGGGGTGGGATCCCACCAGGAATTTGTATCGGGGTACAAACATACCCATACATGTACATGTAGTTACTGGGATCCCACTGGATGCATGATGGGATCCCATCAGGATGTGGGATGGGATCTCACTTGAATCTCGGGCTGGGATCCCATCTCCTTTGTGATGGGATCCCACCTGGACCGGGGTATCAACGGGATCCCAGTGCAATCCTGCCTAGACCCCAGTGGGATCCTGGCAGGATCCCAGTACAGCGGGATGGGATCCCGCGGGGAATTTTTGTCGGGATTTATGTGGGATAGTCGGTATCCCTGCGGGATTTTATTCACATCCCACTGACGTATCCAAGTTTGATGCACCTGACATCCCAGTTTGGCATGGGATGTCATTTTATTCTACTCAAACTACACATGTACAACTGTACAAACAATTTCAATTGCATGGTCTCTTTGAGTGACCCGTGCTCTGGTAATTTATAGGGCAGTACGTGCGTAGGCTTTAAACCCAGTGGTACAACCCCAGAAACCAGGGTATAAACATTTATGTTCAGTTGCAAACGAGTAGGTGGCAGAAGGTGCACTGAACGCATTTGACCGCCGATCTGACTGAAAAGGTTTCTGACACTCTCATTTTGTGCTTTACTTATGAAAAGAAGAGGCTTAAGAACTAGGAAGATCCGACTTGGAATCAAGGGCGCTTTCCTCTCCTCAGTGGGCAGTCTACTAGTAGAGTCTCTTCATGTATTGACTCGACATTTATTTCCATTTTGCAATGTGTATAGGCCCTATCAAGTTATACACAAGGTCAATAAATGAAAGATCCATGACTACAAGAGTGAAAGTTAAATAAGACCATGAGACATTGAAATAAAAGGGGGCCAAGACGGAGGCACATTCAGAAGACAAAGTCTTATACGGAAAGGCCTCATTAAGACAACAAAAAGAACTAGACAAGGAAGACCGACGACAGATTATACATAAGAAATGACAATCGCAGTACAATTACAGTCCAAACAAAACAAGGACAAAACAAAGATAGTCACTCCCTCGATCTGCTGATACATTGTAGGCAATGGGAAGTTGTTATTTTTTGATACCGCATACTGCATTATGATGATATTGTTACAGTGCAATTGCATCCTTAGGAGTAACATGTGACAGTGTGTTCATAATGTTTGTGTTATCTCCAGTGCCTTTCATGTGCAGGAGTCCTCTTCCCTTTACCCTCCAAGGTATTAGAGTACATGTACATGTACCAGTACCAGACTGACTATGGTACATCACGTGCACATGTGCGAAACGCATTGGCACGAGAACCAGCGCATGAACCAACACAGTAGCAGAATTTGCACTGCATTTTCTGGATCATAGTATCCTCACATTTTATTACTGAATTTATGGTTATAACAAAGGGCAATTAATTTGGGGGAAGTCTCCCACCGTTTGACACTAAAACAAGACACTACAACAAAACCGAGACCAGGACCAGGACAGGGACTTTATTGTCCCACCAGGGAAATTGATGTGGCCTTTTGACAGAAAGATGCACGACTGTATTATTTACAGTAAGTAAACAAAATCTACAGAACCCCCCCAAAAAGTGGTATTTCTAAGACCCCTTAAAATAAATACAGTAAGCCAACAAAAACCACCATAAATTTACAAGTTGCCATTATACATTCTAATGGCCGAGGGAACATTTTAGTGCTGGGTGCGAATTCTTTGCTGTATGAGCCGGGTTTCTTTGCTATTCTTGACAAATTCTGAATAGTAGAGGGTAGGAATTATTTGAGCAGAATAGAGTGCCCCTGCACTCTGTTGGCACATGTACTAGTGATTTTTTTCTGCCTGTTTGATTACCCTACTAAATTTACACTGCAACCATTATTACCCCTTCTTGTTGGTGATAAGAAACATGCTGCAGATTTCCAGGATATTTGAACTTTTTTCAACTGCTATATCATCTGACCCCTCTGTCCGACGGGCTGGTGCAATCGGTCGATCAGCACGACCACAGGCGCAATCGCAGCGCACCATCAGTCAGTCCCATCTGAGATCTCCAACTGTACTTCCCTTTTATTTTGGAACAGTCTTCCATACATGTACAGGAAGCTGTGAATTAGGAAGAAAATGCTGTCATCTGAAGGTGAATGTATGGTCAGATCATAGAGTAGGATTGTGCACATGTGCAAATCACCAATCGAGTTCAATGTAAGCAAGTATGTATTGTGAAGTACATGTAGATGTACAGTGTACAGTCTTACCATCCTCTTAAAAGGCTTACGGTACCTTTCTTTTTTTCCCCCGCATCATCATGCTTCGTGATTATCCGTTTTGCATCGGTTCTCCATCGCCTCTCCGCATGTGACCTCAGGTAAGTGAATAAAGTTGGTACTCCTGTCCACCCCACTCCTGGCATATGAAGGAGAAATTTAAGAAAAGAGTGTCTTCCCCAACGTACCTATATATGGTACATGTATATATGTTGTCAGTTTCAGCAAGTTGCATCAATTTCATGCCAAAGGCAGATATTCACAATACAATTAATGCAAGTTTAGCGCGTCTTACCTAATGGAATGTTGGCCACTACAAGGTTTGAGATTCACTCTGCATTTGTACAAAATCTCTTCTTTTTGAAGTGAAAGAATTCTGCACAATTGTTGGTAGTAAACTTGTTTGGTACACAAATAGTACTGTAGCATGCTGATCATCTAAGGGCCAGTTTTTTGGTAAAATCGGAGAGGTAATAATTGATGATCCAAATTTAGAAACAGGAACGTTTTAATGTGCTCGGTGTTACTTTGGAATATACAATTTGTACATGCAGGGCAAAATGATTTAGGAACGTCAGTCATTCAGAGAATACACTTTCATTATTCTCATTTTGATAAGAAAAATTGGGTTTCGTAAAGATAGAGACAGAGTAATATAATATACATGTACATGGGAGCTGACAGTTAAATTGCTGTACTACAGTTCTGCATATTGACGCATATAGTTTCCTGGGCTGAGTGGGTGGTTGAAACACATCCAGAGAGGGGGCTGTTGCAATTGAGTGGATGAAAGCATCAGAGTTCATGTCATGGATGATGTGGGAAGTCACTTCCAAGCGAGGGCAGCAGATAGGGCTCACAGTTGCAGGCCAGTAAATAAACTGCCGGCTGTAGCCAACAGTAAAATACATGTACCTGAACTTCAGAAATTCAGAAAAAAAAATTCACGAGTTTCTCAGGCATTCGAGACGCACATCAAATTATAGCCCATTTTATGATTTTTAATTTGCTTTCAAATTTCCATTCATCAACCAATAACTTTTGAAGACTTTTTTTTTTGCATGGAAGGTCACCCCTAAAAAGCAGTGGTGAAGCCCCTCACCATTTTGAAATAATGATATACCTACACTTCTTGAAAAAGTAGACGGTTTTCAGGAACCGATTTCTTCCAGATCTCATTCAGACACAAGCTGGTATTGTTTTTGCTCGCCTAAACCTGTCTTTTCTATAAATTTTTCATGGGCCACAAAGTGCTTTACATGTATTTTGTAAAGAGTTTGATGAGTGGATATATGTACAACTTATGATTTGGCCCGCACAAGCAGTTTTAAGCCTATTTACTGGCCTGCAACCACTGGATAT
Organism: Acanthaster planci; assembly: GCF_001949145.1. The sequence goes on from NW_019091452.1 coordinate 894,786, forward strand.
GGCCACAGTGAGAGAAACATTCAGGATGTGGTTGTCAGATTAAGTTCTTGAAATACTGTAGCTCAATTCATTAAACAAAAAAGAGAGAAGAAATTTTGCTGCTGCCGGTTGAAGAATTTGGATGCAAAAAGTGATGAGGTATTTCCCCCCCCCCTTTTTCACATGCAGCGGTACCGGTATCTCATTTATTTAAACAATCTTTTTGTGACTGTGTCGCCTTTCCAACCATGAACCACTTTTGTTGCATTTGTTCAGGAAATATATTGGATGAAAGGAGCATTTGAGTGACCAATTAGAAATGAAAGAATTTGAGATACCCTAGCTGTACCGGTAGATGAAGTGAAATATACACACGCCCTTGGTTTATCAATTTGGGAAAGAACCACAGTGATTTCTGTCAAATTTAAGCAACTGAATTTTTTATTTGACTTTTCATACAATAAATAAATCAAGCATGTTTCTTCAACTTGGATGACAATCTTGCTCTTGATGTGGTTCAAAGTAAAAAGATACAGAAATCTCACAGAAGAATTGTATCGGTGTCTTTTTGCTTCCGCAGAACTTTGGGGAAGATCCGTTTCAGAAATCAGTCCCAAAGGCAAATTTCTCTGGATTCGTTGCATTTTTGCTAGCTAACTCAATGTTCACCGGTACCCTGACATTTAAAAGCAAACAGATTTAATACGGCTGTTGAGGTTAATGTTCTGTCAAAGGCAACAGGCTCAGTTGTCGTTTGTGTTTGTTTTATGGATTTGTTGATATTTTTAGCCATCAATTGTTTCGTTTGGCAGGTACCATTACATTCAGTCTTTAAGGAATGTTGTTATTGGGGGGTTGGGGTAGGTCTGAGAAAATGTTTTCGTAGAACAACGACCTTCTCCTTCAGTTGGAGATGAAGAAAAATAGTGCCTGCCGAGTCATGTCAAATAAGATTTCGGACCTGAACTTCAGAATCGTAGCCGCAGAAAATCCGTGCTGACAACAAGAAAGAGAAGCTGATCTAATCTCTCTCTGCAGGTGCACGGTGGCGTTTGGCCGGCAGATATTGCTGGCTGACTGTCAGAGTGGATTTACGTAGCATAGATTGCTGCCAGTGGCTGTAGGCAGAGCTGCAATTGATTTCTTTCCCCGATGTTCTCGTGTCACCAAAAAAAATGCGCTTTGACTTTAAAAAAGTAACTTACAAGAACAAGCTCAGGACACATTTCTGTTCGTATAAAATTTTAGGGGGTTTACGTTCTTTAGATTGTCAAGCGTAAGAAAAACAAGTTAGCGTAAGCCTCCTGCCTGGTTTAGAACTTGTAGAATGAAGATACCGGTACCACCATAATTTTCGCAGTGTAAGCTTGGGCTTATACGTTGATTCTCGCGCTGAAAAATGTTTCAGTTTGTACGTCGGGGGGCTTATAGAGTGATTTCAAATTAGCACCGTCTGCGCATATCTGCATCGAAACCGAGGCTCTCCGTGTTGAACTTCATCGCGCACGCCCGCGGAGTCCACACAGTACATACAGTATCCCGTTCGTGAGTGTGACACCACTTCAGTTTAAACCATGCCCACTGCACAAGATACAGGACCATCGCTGGTACGTTAGTTCGTAGTCAATTGCCGTTATTTTTTCTTTTGATTTTACGTGTCGAGTCATCCTGGAAGACTCTCCCACAAAAAGTTGCAGCCTGAAAAGTCTGAATGTAACATACCTTTATCTATTTGTGTCTTGACTCCTTACTTTTAATCATCTGATCGTATTAAGAATTGAAACTGACACATACAGCCCCGTTTTCAAAAGCGGAAGTGCGCAGATCGACGCTATAAGCGTCGTATTGGGATCCCTCTACACAGCAAACTTTGAAGGATGAAATCGATCACAAAAGCCGTGGCCGGGACACCCGTACTGGTGGTTGCTATAACATCTGATAACTCGAACCTCTGAGTCTGAAGAAATAAAAATTGGAGTTGTCTGTTTTTCGAGATATTAATGAATTTGGTGGTGTTTTATTGATGGGTGTTTTTGTGATCGACATCACAAAAACTTCGAGATAAACGGATGTAGTGCAACATACCTGTACCTGGACATCAAGTCAAGTGCCTGAAGCCTCCCCCCCGTTGGGTGCATCACTGACTGCACATATGTGTACTTCCCCCATGCAATGGTGGTATAATTACATTTACCCTACAACGCAGCAACCATGATATGTTTTCCTATCTTAACAGGATTTCAGATTGTTTAGTCTTTTATTTGTTCCGTATTTTCGATTGTCATAATCGTCAAATGTCATGCCTGATGTGGGTACATTATGCGCCTCGAGCTGGACCAAGAGAGGGCGCTATTTTCTTGGCAACGGAGGCTCCTTTAAAAGGAGCCGCAAACATTTTGCTAGTTCATGATCGACCATGAAATGTAGCGTCACGGACGGGTACCGGTACATGTACCGTAGCTCTGCTGCATATGTACATGTATGTGTACGTATCCATGGTAACTGTGCAGAAACAGGAGACCATGCATGTTCTTTGCATCGTACAGAATTTTATGAGAGTGTGAAATTTTTCACACAGTTTTGGAACAACAGTGAGTATGCAGTGTTAATTGTACCATAATGTGGTACAACACTGCATAGGCTGCTACATATTATGTGAATATAATATAAAATCAGTGCTCTGGAATAGCAGATTCAGTTCCGAATCCGAACTGAATCCGCTTGCCCTGAAGAAGGTACTCAGATACCGAAAGCTCGGCAATCACATATTCCAGTGCACTGATTTTATATTCTATTCTTGTCGATATTTTGGATCACGGTGCTACGCAGCTCTTCCACATATCTCTACATATTATGTGAAGTGGCCATGCCCGCAATAAACAAAATGAGTAATGATTACAATACGTTTTAACCAAGCAACGTACCTATAGTGCAAAACTGCCAAATGTGCTCATATGCACTGATACCGGTGTACATGTAGGTGTGCGTCCTGTGCCATGGTGAAATCTTTAAGCTTGAAATCAGCTTGTCCCATCATTGCTGGTGAGCGATTGCTTCTGGTCAGACTGGATAGTGCGACCAGGCCTATCAGGGAGTCAAACATTCTGATTCTTGACTGTGAGGAGAAAGAACCTTCTTTTTCTGCATTCCATGCAGCTGCGCAGTGTGTGGTGGAATGAATAATTCATGACGCATGATGGATGGACAATCCACCAATCAGATGAAAGGGATAATATCCATTTGAAATATCCGGTTTGTAAGAGTGACGTTTCTTTGTTTAAATGTCCGTTTCTGCCCTCTGCACGTATAGTAGAGCTATACATGGAACCATATGGAACTTGAAGTTAATGTGTAATGCGAATGCTCGTCCAATGAAGCTTGTAATCAGTGGTGCATGCGCGTGTATAATGACGTCGTTTACAAGTACAAATGGATACAGTGCACGTACAGTGCTTGAGAACTTTATCGACGTAGGCAATTGTCAAATTCTCCTTAGGCTGTAGGTAACAAAAGCACATTGTCTTCAGAGGGGGAAAAAGTCTGTAAATCAGGATGCAGCCGGAAAAACAAACCTTTTTGACAAGCCAGCTGTCAGTCATTTTCAGGGAAATGCAGGCACAGGCAATCGGGCAGGGGAAAATGTTATCCAAACATGCTGATGTAGACGGCGGGATCTCTCTAGCCAGACTGGAGGGCCTCTTTGCTGGCCCACATGAGACTGCCGGCTCGTGCAGTCTTAGTTTGCTGGGCGATTTATGACTTCCTGTGGAAGCTTGCTCTGTCATTTACACTTGAGCGCCCGTGTTGACCCAACCCAGTAGTGGGCCCCCAATCGGGAAAGTGAGCAAACATTGAGAGACATGCGTCTGTCTGGCATATTTGAGCTGGGCAGATTTTTTAAATACTACGGGTACTTGATGATTAGCAGAAAGTTTGTGGAAAACCCAGCAGAAAAAAAAATGTTGAGAGCCATAAAGATTTCTGTTGTCACGTGTGGAAAGTTAAAACACACTATCAAGAAAATTGCCAGAGAATCTTCCATTTATTCTAAAGCTGTGCCAAGAAGTGTAGCTTTTCAGTAACTTTCTAAAGTCATATTGTACAGTTTTTTGAATGCACCAGCTACATGTACCACTGTAATGAAATCTCCTATTAATTTACGTGTCGTTCAAACTTAATAAGATGTCCCATCCTTTCTTCAAAACGATAATCCAACCTAGCCTACATTACTTTTCAGCTTTTCGGTACCAAATAAGTTTGCCTGAGGGATAGAGGGGTCATGTTGACTCACGTGCAGCTGAAAATGTAACAAAGATCCCTCCCTTTGTAAACCATCTCAGTTCTCTATTTACATTGTACATGTACTGGTACTCGGTACCGTACGTGCATGTACATGTACATGGGTATGTGACCTGTCACATACCCATGTACATATACACAAGATGAGCTATAGATATAGAGGATATATAAGAAGATATACACAAGATGAGCTGAAAGTCGAAATTTTCAAAAATTGAGATATTGATTTTTTTAATTCAGCAGAAAGAGAGCTTTCCGATGCATCTGACACTTCGGTAAAAGTATAAGGTGACAATGTGACGTTATTCTGGCAGCTTTGCGTCTTTGTTTCTGACATTGTTTCAACATTTCTGACCGAGCACGAATAATGCTATCATCAAAATTGCTGAGAAAATTTTTGAAAATCTGATTCTGTGAACAATTTAGAATTATAAAAATAGACAGGTTAGTCTTTCCAAAAATTACAAAATCCCAGAATTGACCTCCACTTCAACATTGACTCTGAACCGTCATAAATACATGAAGGAAAGAGCCGAATGTAACTTTACGCTCATTTTTTGTACACGCTCCTCTGTGCTTTAGGGCTTTGTGCTCGTTCCAGGAGTAGTCATCATGTCTCTTTGTGACATTGAAATGTGACATTGAAAAAAAAAAGTGACAAATGTAATGTTGGCCTCCACAGTCGTTTTTGTAATTAAGACATAAAGGAAGTTTTGCACATGGGAGAATGGTTAAGAATGTTGCTATAAAACAAAGTAATAAAATCAAAAGCAAGAGAAAAAAGTCAATTTTGAATGATCATCTCATTGTGAAAATCCAACATAAGCAAAGTATTTCTCATCTTTAGTCAATACGGGCACCTGCACATGTACTTTCAGATGGAATCAAAGTGTGCTTGGAAGCTTAAACTATGTACATTTAAAACTGGAAAGGTGCCTTGGAATGATAATGGACCCATTATCAAGGCAAGATTAATCATCGCCGGGCCCATAACTAGTTAACCAGGTACATGTACATATACACTAGTTGTACGTGCACCCAGTAGTCTGGAAACTACCCCATCATGTGTTGCCCATGCCTGTGTGACATGGATGACTTGTCATGTTCTGTGAGTCTATGAATTATGTACATGTACATGTAACTAGTTCATACCCGTATGTACTTAAATCATGCTTGCTTTTGTACTTCGCATCAGTGTTACATGAACATGTAAATATTTTCCTGAAACTGTGATTGGATGATATGAAACTGGGAAAGTGTCTAAAACTTATGGTGTTTTTTATCATGCTGAACCCAACAAGGTTATACAGGATTTCAATGGTCCCCAGGGGGTTACCTAACCATGCTGAACCCAACAAGGTTATACAGGATTTCAATGGTCCCCAGGGGGTTACCTAACCATGCTGAACCCAACAAGGTTATGCAGGATTTCAGTGGTCCCTAGGGGGTTACCTAACCATGCTGAATCCAACAAGGTTATGCAGGATTTCAATGGTCCATAGGGGGTTACCTAATCATGCTGAACCCAACAAGGTTATACAGGATTTCAATGGTCCCTACAGGGTTACGCTGAACCCAACAAGGTTATACAGGATTTCAATGGTCCCTAGGGGGCTAGGGTTATTTAATTAATAAGAACACTGGCAGTACAGGATTCTGCTTGTAGCAAGGTACATGTACATGTAATTTGTACATGTACATGTAGGTGGCAACGATTTATTTTTCGTTGTTTTTATTCCTCATAATACAAGGTTCCTGTTTATAACGAGGTAATTTGCGAAGTCCGAAGAACTTCTTCTTAACGAAGTTAAACTGTACATGTGTATTTGATACACACTTGATCATTTAGAATACTGTACGTAAACTGTGTGCGGTATTTATCTGTGTTTTTGAAATTAGTGAATGGATCTAAATAGACTGCCTTCATGGGTCAGCCAGATAGAAATTGATCCTAAGATTAACTCTTCATTTTTGAAAGTTTAGAGTTGAAATGAAAGCAATAAAATGAAATTTCAGGGCAAGTCAGTACCTGTCTGCTCTGGTGAGTACATGTACATGTACAGTAGTTCAAATTTACGATTAAGCATGCAAAATGTACCTTAATGTTTCATGCCATATTTGAAAAAAAACATATTGGAAAGGAGGTTTGGAACACACAGCAATCGTTAACAGTCTGGTGTTTTAGCAATACGGGGACTCACAATAGTGCACCTCCAAGAGTCTACAATGCCCTGGCCAGTCACGGTGCGCAACATCTGTCGACCCAGTGCACATTTGGAAAGAGTTGACAAACTTTTGGAGGCGCACTATTGTAAATCGCCCTTGTAAAACAGATTCAAGGAGTAACATCAAAAACGGCTTCCATTTGAAAAAGGTGTCGATTCAGCAGTTCAACTATTTGTGGTACATGTAAATTTATATTTCACTGATCAAAGCAGTGGACCTATACATGTGTATTGTCTACGTAGCATTCAACAGAAAATGTTTTGTTCTCTTTTTCCTTTTGTTTTTTTTATAGAAGATTTAACTCTGGTTTGGCTTTCCTTGTCCAAGTTCTCGTCAGTTTCCAAAACTTTTTCCAGTTTCCAGGATTCAGAGATCGTTTAAATACTATCATAAACTCAGCTCTTAAAAATAACAAGTCTTGTTTTTGTAACAGCCGCACAGGATCGAAAAACACTCACGAATCTCGAGACGATTCCAAAACACATTAACGAATAAGGCTAAAGGAGCAAGCTTACTTGTCAGATTGACGGCTAAAAATTGTACCGCTCTGAACAAACGAGGCGCCAACCAAGTCAAAAGTTTGGACTTAATGCTACTGTATTTTTAAGCAGCTTTTTGGCAGCATTGTTAAGTTAGCAGAACACAGACTGGAACTTGAGACTACAGGTACATGCAGTGTACATGTACTTTGGTATACCATGGGTATACTGTCATCTTTAATACAAAGGCATCCAAGAAATTGGAAATTAAGATGAGGCTTCCATACGTTCCTTATTTGTGACATTTACATGTAATTCATTTGTGAAATGTTTGTTGATGGTCTGTTAGGATAGCCATCTTGACTATTTTATCTTTTTTTGCAGGGAAAATATTCAAGTTGGGAGAACTAACTATACAGTCAGTTTGAGACTAAAGCTTCTTGTAGATTGTTGCTTGAGTTAACATACGGGGTACAGGATACATGTCGGTGCTCACTTGCTGTTGACTGTTGTGTCCCACCATTTGTGAAACCGATTAGAGGAAATCAAAATCTTCAGCAATTGAAAGAAAGAGCTCTACAGTCTGTCGGTGGTCCTCCCAAGGCAGATGAATTTATCATCAACAACTGTGCTGTAATGTGTTGGAGTTGGTCATTACATTAAAAGAAAATCCCTTCTTATCTGTTTTCTTTTACTCCAAGTGGAATACATGTACGGTACAGGCACATTTGTACAGAATTGGCATCTGTTTTTGTTTGCTAAAGATCGCTCAGTTCAGCCAGATGCCCTTCCGACAACGAATCAAATAAATTGACTAGCTTAGACAACAAAATGAAAGCTCACATTTCAATCTGCATTTGTTTTGCAAATATTTTGAGAATGCCACAGACAAACTGTCCAGCAGTCTCCTTTAAATTTTGTTTTTTGTTTTTTTCCTGCTGGAAGCTTTGTATTTCCCCCCAAAGAACTTCCAAACTAAAGCCCTTTTAACAAACAGGTTGTTGGGTAGATTTGTGCAACCTGATAGACCCTGTGAGCTTACTTCATTGCTGTATCTTTGTTACGACCGTACAGTCCCGATGTGATCAGGTATAGGCATCTGCGGCATCCTGACGTCAATCGAGATCCGATCGCAGATCTGTTTTTCTCGCAGGGACATTAAAGCCGAAAGACCATTTCCGGAGCGGCTTGTCTCTTAATTTGTTTTGGTTAAGTTAGTATTCAATCAAATGCTTCTGTGCTGTTGCTCGAAATTGTTAGCCATTTCACAACACCTCTGATACTGAAATACTGGCAATTTTAATTTTAAAGGCCTGCTTAAGGCATTAGAACAAAACCTAATTTTTTTTAAAGTTCACCTTAATCATTGGGATAGCGTGTCCAGTGATGCAGGAAGACCTTGGTTTGCTTTGCCGAATGCCAGCTGAAACAAAATCACTTGAAAAAAAAGCCTTTATTTTTTTAATTCTGTCATTTTCATGGAAAGCCTGTCCCCGTAATCCTTTCCTTTTCCCTGCCCATTTCCCGTTGAACATTTCAGAGTCATGTAGGCTTTAATCTACATTTAGAACCTAGATAACCGGCATCTGATTCCGTATCTCCTGTACTTATCGGTCCACTTGTTCTGAGGAGACAAAACGCCGGTTGTAAGTCTTTAAATTCCCCTGAACATCACAATTTGAATTCTCCATACGAACGACACCGTTGCTACATGGGTGTACACCTTGTGATTCAGGGCAAGCGTTTGCTTGTACATGTACATGTATATTGATTGTCTCCTTGGTGTTACACTTATCGAGTCAAGATACAGGCAGAACATTTTCAATCTTGGAGATACTGTTGAAAGCTAGGGCTGGAAATAAAGTAATTCTTAGGAAAAGTAATCCAAGATTACTAGACAGGTACATGTTTTTTTTGGGGGGGGGAGGGCTTGTGGTCTGCTAGTGAGGGACTGCAACTCCAGATGACAGGATTCGGAAGTTCAAATCCTGCTGTTGGTTTTATATGTTGTGACCGCAGGCGAGTAATATTAACGGCCTCTCTCCGTTAGGAATCGGTACCTGTGACTCGGTGAGGGGAAAAATTGTCAGTGTGCTTGATTAGCCATTTGTGCCCAAAATGGCAGCATTGAATTGTATGCTTCCTGGGGATCGAGTTCGAAGGAAATGCAGAAATATCTGTTAAGGCACTGTGAGCATGGACGATAATGTACCAGTATATAGCTACATGTCAGCCTACTTAATATGGGCGATTCACAATAGTGCGCCTCCAAGAGTTTGCAACGCGCTGGTCAATCACAGCGCTCAAAATTTGTCGACCCTTTCCAAACGCGCATTGGGTTGACAAATTTCGCACACTGCGATTGGCCAATGCGTTGCAAACTCTTGGAGGTGCACTATTGTGAAATGCTCGTATAGGGCACCCTAAGTACAGGTAGGAAAAATTATGTGCAAATTATTATTTTTTTTTCTGTCCATCTTGCAGCAAAATAGGCTCATTTTAATCTTGTTGCACTTTATTTTTTTTTTAAAGTGGAAATTTTTACTGACAGTACTCGGGCTATTTAATTGATTTGAAAATGTAAGGTATTGGTTGATTAATCAAGTGACACCAAATAATACCTTGGGCTCTAAAAACCCAATTTCAAAAAATACAAAAATATACAGAATCTTAAAAATTGTATTTGACTGTGACCAGCCCGAAATATCACATTCTTTTGTAGTTGCATCGTTAAGTATTTTTTCCGATTTGAATTGCTCACTCCTCTATTTATTTGAAAGTCCTCCTGGTTTACATATATTTGAGTGTTCACATGTTCTTTGTGGCATTCCCGTTCCATTTGAAGTAAGATATGGGAGGAAGAGAGCCCCCCCGCCTTTGTGTTGGTCATTGTTTGATCAGAATCTCAGGAATTCTTCACAGACTTCTAGGGGGAATGTGTTAGGTAATAATTGTCTAGAGTGTGTATAGGGATTGGACAGGTAAGGGGGGTACCCGTCCATCCCATATTTTGCCTGGTAGTCAGTCTTGACATGAAACATTTTGTTGTGCAGATAGAGCATATGGAAAGACCTGTTTGCAATTGTAAATGTGATTTGCTGTGATAGACTCCTACTCCAGCCACCAGCGACAGCCTACGGGCCATGGATATTACAAGTGTAATGCAATCATTTGCATCAGCGGCTGATGGAGAGCCTGCCTGGCTACATGTATAAATGCGGACAGAGCACACTCGCCTGGGCTGGCGGCTCAGTATTTGTCTGGGTGGAACTCCAATAGTGAAGTACATGTAGGTAGGAGGACGGCTGGTTGAGGAGGGTCCGTCCGTCTCTGTGCGTGTTTGTGTACATTCCAGCAGTCAGTCTGCCGCGGTCGACCTCTTGCTCAAGCCAACCACACGCAGGGAGATTCCACTGAACTGACACTGTCTGACAAGCCCCTGGGATCAGCTCGCTTATCACCATGGACGGCAGTGCGTTCCGCAAGCACATGGCTAAAATTTACGGTCAGTGGACGATTTATATCTCGTCAGGGCTGCAGTGCCATTTATATTTGTTTATTGTCGCTCTCTGTTGATACAATTTAATTTTGAATGATTGTGGCAGGGTTCTTGTCTCAGTGGTACTGCAACATTGTGTTTTTTAATTATTTCTCCTTGTTAATTTTTTAATTAAGCTATGCTAGGAGGTGCAAAGTCTTCCCTTAACCAATTTCCTTTTTTTGACAGCTGTTTACCAGTACCTGACCAAATAATTCGAACCGTTATGTACCACGGATTTTGTTGTTTCTTAATCTCGAAAAGCTGCCAGAAATTTTAATTTCCTTTACCCCATTTCCTTGTCTGTTAGATGAGTGCAGTTGGCAAACATGGCATATTTGTTCATTTTGGCCGCACATAAGAGGATGAAATGAGGCATTTTCTTTTTATTTACAATCTGTCTGTGCAGTGCCCTGACACATTGATTTTTATGAGTGTGGGTAGGTCAGCTCAAATACAGAAATTACGAATCTGAATGCTGGAATCCTTTCCAATCTACAAACATGTACATGTATGCACCAGTGTTTGAGAAACAGTATGGAAAAGAAATGTTCATCTTTCGCCCAAGAATTTGTACGAACGCAGAATGCATTAAGTTGTGTCAATTAGTTCTGTGGCAGAATTTATCAATTTCCCTTTTGTCATTCTTGCCGTTTCCAAACTCTTTGTCATTTGCAACACGTTAAGCAAAGAGCAGTTTTTCAGAAAGGGAATATACCAGAGTATAGACGTGTGTAAAATAGAATGCAAACTGACCATTTAATTTCACTTTTTTGGAGGGAGAACTTCTTTCCGTTTGCAAATTACAGAAATGAGTTTGTTAGCGCTGTGACCAATTTCCACTTTTGTAAGGAAGTGCCCTACAGTGAAATTTTCTACACCTATGTTTTCATGGGCAAATTTTTCACATGTACATGTATGCAGATTGCAGCTGTGTATTAATAGTTTTCAGCCTTCTCATGTGGAAAGCAGAGGGATGATAAGAAACAACACCTGCAAAAGGTGTCAGTTTCTGTTACTGAGCTGACCTTGACATTTTGGAGCCTGGCCGAGTTTATTGATCGCTGTCCAGGGCTTGCGACAAATTTCATTGTTGTGCCTGCACGCGCCGGCCGGAACATGCTGGTGTAAGATCTGACAAATAAAGGGATGTGCATCGCTTTGTTAATATCTCATACTGTAAATTTAGAGCAGAGAAACAGCATTCCGTGGGGCTTTTTGAGCGATGACTGTTGTTAAACTTATTTGAAACAGGTACAGAATTTAAGAGAAAGATGACAAATGCTTTCAGTTTGCTTATGAAATGTAAATACCTCAGATTTGACCCCTTTAACCTTTAAAAGTTTCTTTAATTGCTGCTATTGAGTGCTTCCACCTCTCCCACCCCTACCCCATGAAAAATATCCTGGCGACACCCTCAAGTGGAAATTTTTCTGATTGGAACATTTGCAGCATCCTATGAACACTCATTAGTCCAACTATTTGAGTTAAACCCCAACAAAACGGTGAATATGGTACAACAGGTCTTTTGGATGGTAAAGTGTACATGTACATGTACATGTATCCTCCATTTTGGTATGTATCGGGTATCCAGGTCATCACAGCCTTGCAATAAACCATCCATCTCCTCTGAAATAGATCGCAAATATTTTCATGACGGACCACTCATCAAACTGGCTCTGAAATTGCCGTCCAGATATTTCTGTTTGTTCCTGAGTGAGATGTCTGTATTTATTTTTTCTTGATCAAATATCTGCCTCTGCTGCGATATATTTTGGGCCGGTACATGTCTCTAACATCTTCTCGTGTCCTTCAGCGTGAAAGTAAGGGGAAAAACATGTACAATTCCTAATTAAGTTGTTCTTTTTATGTGTAACGGCCTCTCACATGCAGTGCAGACAGATGTGTTCAAATTGGAATGAAGTGGGTTTGAGGAGAAATATTTTTAGAATGTGGGATGTTACAAAGTTTTCACCTGCTGGGATGTCATTCACGGAATTTTGAACACATGGAGGTCAAGTTACATCTATATTTGTTCAGAAGGGTTTAAAAAATAGTGTTGTGTTTGACAAGTTTTCTGGAGCCTCTGTTAAACCCATCATTACATGTACATACATGTATGTGATGAAATCTGAGATTTGAACCAAATCCAGTGTGAACATAGGGAAATACTGTCACTTCTCTGACTTTGAACATGAGAAACGCTTTGGTTGTTAAAGCTCCACAAAGATTTAACTGCAAGAGCTTTTTTATCCAATTTTACAAGATGTCTGGAGGAAAATCTTTCCCATGTTCAGCTGTTAAGACAGGGATGGAGTCTCTCATCCATTTTCAATAAAAGAACTTACAATCTGAATGTTGGCAAATACATGTATCTTCCATCATCACTTTTTAATGTACTTTCCAGTAGTGCCTCTTCAAAGCCAGCACCCTTGAGTTCTGTGAAAGATTAAGTAGTCTAGGAGGTTTACGACCCCCAGGAGCATATGTGTCCCATCTTTGAAAGTGTGACATGATTTCCTGGTGGCCGCCTGGGATTGAGGACATGTGCAGAAATGTCTGTGCCAAAGGCATCCATTCCCATAGCGCATGGCCTCCCCAACCACAAGCATTTCTCCTATTAACTTACCGGAGGCACCCCAAACACTTGTCCCTTTGAAAGTAAAAATGGTCCTCTTAGGTGGCTGACAGTTTATGCAATTTACATCACAAGCTGTTACCCGCTCACCCATCCGTGACACTGCTTCAGTAGAGATCTTGATGAAAATTACAAATTAGCGTGGATTCGCTGGAGTGTGTAGAAGCAGCCATACGTGTGTTATTTGATGATGCTTGGCAATTTAGTTGGCTGTTGGTATTGATTTTCCAGGTCAAGTTCGGCAAGCGGCATGGGATGAAAGAATTCTTGACTGAGATGTATGCAGCATGCCATGGACACACTTGTCTGTTATTTATTGATACAGCATGCCTCCCCACATGTTCATTGTTAGTATCAGGTTTGAGTTTATGGGATAGTTGTTGAATTCTGGACTCTTTATTAGAGACAAGGTGATGAAATAGACACTTACTGGTCCCTGTATCCAGATCAAAGGCTCTTGGCAGTGAAGGAAGCTTTGCAGTATGTTTCAACAAAGGAAATTAGGGCCTTTAGCTTCCCTAACACGTAAACAAATAAATCAGTTTATACTAGCGGATATATAAACATGGTCTAGCAATCTGTATTTGGAGGCTGGCTGAAAGCTATCCTACTATCTATCTGCAAAACTTTCCCTGGTTTGCAATGTACATGTACACATGCACATGACGTCCAAGATGAAGTGAAGGCAGGCCTTGTGTTAAATATGACCGTCAGGCCTGTTGTAGCAAAGTGGTTCCATGACACCCTCTCGGAATGTTGCAAAAAAAAAAAATATGGGAAGAAACATCAGATGAATGTCGGCCTCCTCCCATACATGTACGTTAGGAGTCAACATTTGTGGCATTTGGCTGTATTTGAAAAACGGGTCAAACGGCCACATTTCTTTGGTCCCAAAACTAATATCGTCTGCAGCAATATTGGCCGTACCACGTACACGTCCTTGGTTACTCAGATAATATCAAGAGCGCCTGGATTGCACTTGACTAGATAATGATTCACCAATGTCTTTTCTGCGGCTAGATGTGTAGGTAAAGTCAAGCTTTTGTTGAAGAAAGCTGGAGGACAGTGATGTCTGGCTAGCATCGTGAAGTTAGATTTGTATACCGGTACCTTGGCATGTAGATGGACAGTGGCTGGTGAAAGTGAAGAACATGACCACCGGCATGCATCTTTGCGCATGGTACATGTACATGTAAGCGGCCAGTGTAGTTTTCTTAACCAATCAAAAATAGGAATGGTCGTCAAAATGATTACAATGGACACACTACATGTACATGTAGTTCACCTTTTTTCCCCTTTAAACTGAAGTAAAGATTTCTCCTCATAGACAGATGGCTCCAAATCGTTTTTCCATTCCTAGAACCCTGGAAGCTTTCTCTATTATGCATGAGAAAAACAAACAAACAAGAACAAGTTTTTAAAAGGAAACATTCCTTCAAAAGTTCAAACATGCAGAAATTATTTTGAGAAGCTCAGACCATCCTTTAACCCCAGAACCATTTTGAACTCAGCAGGTTTATGCATTAAATGGTCCCCGGGGTGTCAGGGTTAATTGCTGCAAGAATGATTCTCTGAAATGTATTGAATGATAGAGACTATGGTTCTGCACCAATAAAAACACAACACGTACATATATGTCTCAGCCGATCTACATGTACCCAGTGTAGACATTACTTTGCTTTTATGAAGTTAAGAAAGCTCAGTGAATGAAAGTCATTTTCCTTTCTTTTCAGCTGTTTTTTTTCTTTTTTTAACGGTTTCCTTGATAATTCCCCTTCCCTTCTGTGGACCTTTTTAGTTCACAGGTCTATACGAGGTACACTGGACATGTACATATATGTGTTGTGGCTCATACACTGTATGTGTGCAGACAAAACCTGCGCGTGAACATGCATAATTTCCATAGATGACTGTTGGGTGACTCATTGGAAGTTATTTTCTGACACCAAACTTGTTATGATCCCCTCACCGAAAGGATAGCGGCAGTGAAACTTTCTTAAGTTTGCAGCTTTATACTTGCGTTAAATGTATAGAAACTATGGAACATCGATTTTACCGGCAGATGACACATTTTGAATTATGCATTTTTATTAAACAGTCAATATTAGGCATGCTTTCCTTTGACAACTGAGGGCGCTGTTGCTGTGATGTCACCCAGGGGGACATGGTTCAGCGCAGAGGTTTTTCTGTTCAAAATTTGAGCCAGAATTAACCTACATGTACTGAAAAATTTGCTCACAGGTTACTGTGTTCATACCGGTATATGTATACATACACAATAACAACTCACCAGAGAAAACAGAATTTAGGCCGGCAAGATTTTAAAATATCCAGCAGTTTTCCAAATCAATGTACCATTGAGGCTTTCTTCCTCACTGTGTTGCTGTTGAATATGGAAATTTGCTCATTAGCATGAAAAACATAAAGGCAGCAAAACATCTCATGAAATAGTCGAACACAAATTGAAAATCAGGAAAGTGAGACACAATTAGGTTTGTATTTAAAACAACGCTTACAAGGACCCTTCAATCTACCGCTGAAGGAACACATGGCTATATCAGACAAGTGATTGTACTTTTGGACCATTTTAGGATAACACCCTCTCTGAGGAAACCGAATACATCATAACAAGCATCCGGGGCCTGACAATCACTTCATTATATGCAGTTCAAAGTTTGATTTCCATGGAAATTAATGGATTTTAGAGTTCCTCTGTTTTAACTCAATCATAGCGGGAAGCCATTTTCTCAACCTACATTTTTTTCCATTACCAAGACACTCTGTGTCCTCAAGTGTTAAGGATAGGACTGGAAAATGGTGCTCATCTTTCTCCAGATATGACCCATTCCTCCAAAAAAATCTTTAGATGTTTGCTGAGGGAAGAAAATTGAGTGCAGTGGATGATGTGGGCCCTGTTTACCATGGCAACCATGTGTTGCCCCAGAAATGCAAGACAAAGAGCTGCTCACTTAGGACGAACATACCGTAGTGAGATGTTGACATTACACTGTCCGATCTATATGTCTTGTTTGGTCAGTTGAACCATCAGTCCGTAATCGACTAAAACAGAAAAGAAAAAAAAAAAAGAGTATTGCACTCTCTGACGGCATTTGTCCGTTGTCGTAGAAACCAGCAGAGCGAGGAGATAGCATAAGGAAAAACACTTTAAAAGGATTACTTTCCAGAGCGTCTCGGTTATGAGATTTGGCCTGGCCCAAATCCCTTTGAAGCTAGCAGTTCTCGGTGTGATCCCTTAAGCTTGGGATGCTGGAAAAACACAGTGTTGACAGAGTTGCAGTCCTTAAGGATTTGAAGACCTGTTTATGGCAACGTCTGATGCCAATGGGAATCTAGGTACTGTAGTTTAATGTGAGGCCTGAGTGTTTTAGTGTAATGGGTAATTCCAGAAATTAGGGGTCCATTTTTCTTTCGTGTCCCTGTCACATCTGACATTTTGTAAGTTCAGCACACACTTTCTAATTTCCAAGAGTGATGAATTAATGCAAATTAGCCCAGGCCTACCTGCCCAATCAATCCATTCCAGTGATAGACCTTTTTCCATGTCAAATAACAAAGGTCAGATGTACGGCAACAGCAAGGGACACGGAAATGTCACACTTTTATACCCCTAAATTCTGGAATTACCTTAATATTAACGGGGGGTGTGAGAATTCAGCTTTTTAGCCGATTTCAGCTTTTATTGTTTAGATTTTGACCCTGAATTTCAGGTTTTTTGTACACCTGGTCTGTACAGAAGTATGGAAACCTTTTACATTTCAGCTTTTTGTTAACTGTTTTCAGCTTTGATTTTGAAGTGATTAAGGAAAACATTGGTATGTTGCACATGAACGGTGCAGTAGTTCTAATTGACAAAATTTGCTCAGCGTATCATGTGCTGAGCAATGCACTTTTCAAGATGAACTACTAACAGGCATACTACGGCAAACACTCTCCTACCTGCAGCTGTAAAAAAAAACAAATTGGCTTCATCACCAGATGCAGAACTTTTTACAGAAGTGTAGTCATAGCACGGCCATAACAATCACTAAGAGCGCTGGGGTACTTTAAAAGTCAGATTTATGGTCAGCTGTTTTTGGGGCAAATTCCATTTCATCACCGAGTCACGCACGAGGAGACAAATGGGGCAAAATTTCATCAAACTCAATCGAGACAGACATCATTATGCGTCCGCAAGGCCAGCTAGCCCGCCATACATGTACATGTGGGCCTAACTAACGTTCAATGCCGATAGTTGGCAGAGTTAATTGACCAGGATCCAACTTGGCAAACTATGCATCCGCATCAATGTTTGTGTCAGTCACAATGTCACGTTTCCATATCGCATATTGTCTAGGACTGGTCGTTGACATTGCTTACGTACATCTCCTTACATTGATATGTAATGTATCTGCTTCGCAAAAGCAGATGTAAATTGTTTTAATCCCTTGATGACGGGAATTTCTGTCCGAAAGCCGACTCCAAGAATTCCAGCCTCTGCTCTGCACGCTTTGAATGACACAGTGAAAAGGCTGATTGTTCGGTGGCATGCGGCTCTACTCAAGCTTCCACATTCCTGTTGCCTCTTTTCAAAGTGGGGACTATTGTGAAGCTGGTGATTATGATGCAAATTCGGTCTCTTCATTTCTGGGCTACACACAAAGACCAATTACCATATACACAAGAACCAGGGTCTGCCTTCTTTCACTGTGCTCGCTCGAGCGTGGGCCGAGAATAATAGCTGAAGAGCGGGCTGAGGATCTCAATTTTTACGGCGTGTCTTAACGCGTCCCGACGCAAAGGGGTTAACATATTTGAGTTCATGCCTTAATTACTCTGTATAGATTCAGTTAGGTGTGGAAGTGATGTCTGTGGTTTATTTCACTTGACAAATTGCCAAATTGTGTAAACAGAGATGTACATTTTCATGTACATCTCTGTTTACAAGCCATCTCTAAACACTGGA
>NW_019091452.1:916005-966505 GCF_001949145.1 Acanthaster planci
GTTTGTGCATGACTTCCAACAACTCATACAGTTGTGCAATCTCAAGGCACTAACTGGTACTCCGTATCCATGTACTGTACATGTACACTTTGTATGGAAGCTGTTCATAGAGATATGGACTCATCAGAATCTTTAAATTTGCCCGGCAGCGCACTCTATAGCCATGACGTACGGTAGGTAGCCATCAATGATGTGCTCAAATGGGCCCGGGTCTAGAGCCCACTGTTCTGTTTTAGCACATCACAGGAGTAACTATGTTTAGAACAATAAGTGCTTACTAAGAAGTGTGTATCATCACATGCGCCACCCTTCACTTGTGGACTAGCAAGCCAGTATCTCATACTGGAAACTTATAATATCAATACATGTACATACGGTGTTGTCAAACATGAAGTTTATTACATGTACATGTGCATGTATAGTTTGCTGGTCAGAGGTAGATGAATCCAAGCGTGCATGCATTTCATTTCACATGCATATGGAGGGCATGTGGCCTACTAGTGGGTGGGGTGTGTAGCTTCTGATCATGGGGTTGCGGGTTCGAATCCAGCTGGTGGCAGCATGTTGTGATCCTGGGCAGGTCACTTTACCCCCGTGTGCCTCTTTCCGCCCAGGAGTACATGGGTACCTGTGAGGGCAGATATGGTTATGTTAGCCATGTGTTCCTGATAGGGCAGCATCAGGCTAATATACTCCCCAGGGAGCTGAGATGGTTTCAGGAATGTTCGGTTGTCGTGAGCCCAATGCTTTGGGATAATGATAATGCGCCTTGAGCATCAGTTGTGATGGATATGTGCGCTGGATATAAATATCCACTATTATTAGCCTCAGAGGTAAGCACTGAACAATAACAAAGGAATGCTTTTCTTACTGCTGATTTGAATAGCTTGTGTCTTGGCTTAAGACTTGTGACCGACTTCTAGCGACCTGTGGGCTTGACTTCAACACTTCTCAATCGACAATTATTCATGCAATAGTCACAATGTGTAGGAGTGATAATAACGCGCTTGAGCACCCAGCAGGGTGGATATGTGCGCAAGAAATTGGCATTATTATTTTTATTATTAATACTTCACTGGCAAAATATCACAGGGCACATTGCTTGTAGTCTGAGCAGCCACCCAAATCGAGTTCAACAGCCATAAGCGATTCTTGAAACCGCTGATGAATGTATGCCGCATTGGCCGTTTTATACTTGGTTGACAGCAGTGCAGTTAGCATCGTTAAGCTGCTTAATGGACATGTACCTGCAGGTGTTTTTTTTTTTTTTAGCTGCTCCCCGGAGAAGCGTGATGAACCACCAAATGACTTTTCCCAGGTCAGCTTGGCCTGTTTGGGGTAATTTTACTCTTATTTGGAAAGCCTTTATATCAGGAATTACAGCGTTTGTCATTATCGCCGTCCGCAGTATTTTGAGGTGCAGAGGAGATCAGGAGGAAAAATTTCATGCGCACATGGAGTCTCAGCTACATAATGGCCTGAATCTTGAAATGGGACATGCAGTGTCGTGGTGGTTTTAAGCAAGTCATTTTTTGTTTTACTGACAAGTCTTTTTATCCCAAAGTCAAGTCAAGGTGCATGGAAGTGTCTCCCAAGTCAGACGTGATGGGTGGTTCCAGAAATCAGGGGTCCAAAGTATCACCGGAATTGTTTTCAAACTACTGCTATTTGTTTGGCAGGTAATTTGCATTAATTCATCACTCTTGGAAATTAGAAAAATGTGTTCTGAACTTACAAAATAATATGTCAGATGTGACAGGGACACAAAAAAGGGACCCCTAATGTCTGGAAAATACCCAGGTGAGTGTTGTCAAATTCAAGGTGCAAGTCTTTTTTTTTTTTTTAAATGACTTGAAAAAAGGTTATAACTTGTGACTTAATTTTTCCCCAAGTTAAGTCACAAGTTAACTTTTTATAGTCTAATTGCAAATTGTTTTCTCTCAAGTTGAGTTGCAAGTCGATCTTTTCCAAGCCAAGTTACAAGTAGATTTTTTACCAGTTAGCTTATCCATCAATTAAATAATATCTCCCAAGTCGAGTCACAATTTAAATCATTTTGTTTTCCAAGTGAAGTCCTGGGACTAGCCATTTTCTCTCATTTCAAATCTCTGTTTTCCAAGTCAAGTTGTGTTTTTGTGAACCCTGGGTGAAATTTAACACAGACTTTGGAATTTTGATAGAATAGGCTCGTGTACTCATCTTGAAATAGGTACCCTTCCCAACAGTGTGCAGTGTCATGTATATCGCAATATCTTCTTGCAAACGTCAATGCATTTAATTAATTTTACTCATATATGGCTCTAAAAACCACAGTGCCATTTTAAAGAGAATAAAAGTAATTTCAACATGGGCTTTTGAGCTTATATAAACGTATGTAACACTGGACACCCAGTGTTTGTCCGAGAGCTTGCAAAACATATTCACAAGCTTTTTCAGGAGGGACTCGAACCCACAACCTCAATCTTGTAAGAGTAAAACTTATGATGAAAATGGAGTTGTATTCTTAAAGTTGACAATTCTGTACTGAATTTACGTGTATCCTTATACCTCTTGTCGCAGCCAATTACTGCCCAAATCTGATATACTTAATAATTCATACTTGTAAAAATAATATCATATATTCAAATAATTACCAGCCAGACTGTTGTAGTCAGACAAAATTTAGGTTTTATACACCAGTTGTTACCGGTATATTGGCAAGAATTGTCACACATATCAGGCTATTTTACTGAGTCGTGTAGAATGCATTTCCTCTTCCCAATCCTAACATTCCTCCGGAGCTTTGAAGTTCTCGGCAAGGTCTCAACTATTGTTTGCATCTTCTTGGGAAAGGATACGCGGCGATGATGCCATGACATGTAGACCTACTCACGGTTGACTTGACTGCTGGCAAGTGTTCAAAAGTGCAGCTGCACCGTGCCAAATCTTCCATGAGACTTCGCAAGGTCCTAAGCCTCTCTTTTTCGTGCGTGGACTGTCGAAACATGCAGCGTCCTTCATGATTGACAGGTGGCAAATCCCATCGGAAGGGCTCAGGGGGTGTCGGGAGAAGTCGGTTGTAAAATGCGCAGGCGAGCTGTAAGTCCCCACTCTCCGGCAACAAAAAAAACCACTTGACGCGCCTCTTAAGTCACAGGTAACCAACTCCGGAAAACATCTTCAGATCCAGTGGAGAGGTGGATCTCCTCCTTCAGGAGAGCTTATCTCCGCCGACGTTTCTTCCGCTTGTTTTTTTTTTCCTCTTACCTTAACCGATTCCTCAGTGGATCAGGACAGAAGGAGTTGCGTCAGTAGGGCGACCTCTCTTTAGCCCCTTACGTTGTCAGCACCGTGACAGACAAGAGTCTGGAAAACAGTCTACTTTAATGTTGAAGCTGCCTTTTCACAACCGTGTCCGTACATGTCCAGTTACATGTATTTGTACATGGTACACTGCTTTACATACATGTACGGCCATTATACAGGAGAACAAGCCTGATGTTTTCAGTAGCGCTCTCGCATTGACAAAGCACACTTCATACATTTGATAACTGTGAAAAAAAAATAATCAAAATTCTTCTAAAGTTCTTCCAAATGTTGTGCAATCTTTGTAAGGATGGCAAGGCTGTGTTGTGTGAAATGGTCAGCTGACAACTGTCAACCAACGAGAGCAGATGTCTGCTCAGAATGATATCACATTTTTCTGTTGTCAACTCTTCTTGGCTCGTGGGCAGGGTTGCCTTCAATTTTGCTCTCTTGAATCAGACATTGTTTCAGAGCCACTGCAGTCAGTTGAGACAACACTCGACTGTCTGTGTAGCTGCAGTATAAAATGTCAACTGGGCTCGAGTCTTTAAAATTTACATGGATGGAAAACATAACTAACCAATCGAGATTGGGTTTGTAGCACTTCCCTGTCCCATTGCTAGACCTACCGAAATAACGAAATGCGCATTTTACACCTTTACAACTTGATTTCAAAGTAGATTCTGAAAAAAAAAATGGTACCAAGTCAATTTTGATTGCTTGTGGTTATGAGGGCATATCCCGGAATAACCCAAACCAAATAAGAGAAGATTGCAATCATCAGCAAGCTACAATGTAAGAGTGTTCCTCTTTAAAACCATCTGAGTTATTATAGTTGACGTCTTGCGATTAGATCGAACAGCTTCATCTTTCCGGAGTTATCAGACTTTTCTTCTGCTAGGATGACTGCAGTCCTGTCCATCAGTGAATAGAATCTCGATCGGTATTTCTTTTTTTCATTTTTTCCAAGTCTCTTCCTAGTTTCTGCTCTTTCGCTCCGTGTATTTATAGTTTGAAACTTCGCTCAGCAAATTTGGTGCTTTTTTCAGGGGGTGTGTGGGGAGAGAATGCAATATGACCTGTTACCACAAAATGAGCTGAAAGTCGGAATTTTCAAAAACTGAGATATTGGTATTTTTGAATTCAGCAGAAAGAGAGCTTTCCGATGGCATGTACATGGAACACTTAGGTAAAAGTATAAGGTTACTGTGTGGCATTATTCTGGCAGCTTTGCGTCTTTGTTCCCGACTTTGTTTCAACATTTCAGACCAGGCACGAATAATGCTATCGTCAAAATTCCTGAGAAAATGATATTTTTAGATATGTGATTCTGCGATATATTTTGAATTCACAAATACTAGCATCTGGACAGCTGGGAAGAGCCACTGACGTAGGGTTGGATAGATCAGTCGGTAGAGCACTTGTACGGTGTTCCTGAGGTTGCAGGTTCAAATCCCCCTTCAGTTGATTTCTTTGTTTATCTTTAAAATGAAATCCTTTTGAGAGTTAAGTGAACTGTACAGTGCACTTTGTTAAACATTTGAAAATTGAGATACAAAAAAGGTGCACAGTTTGAAGGATTTTAGTAAAATTTTTCTCTTACATGACCCCTTTAAGATTCCGTGCCATGTACTTACACTTTGAAAACAGAATGATTAGGGTGAAATACATAGCAGTCCAAGCCTTTACCCACTTCAGTTTTTACAGCATTATTAGACTGCTCACACAAGGTTCAAGGCGAACACGTCTCATCTGCCCGTCCAATCTTTTTTTAATGTGTTAGTCACCTCATGGCTCGGTAGTTTCAGCCTATGTTTATTTGCCAAGTGTACACATCATCATCAACCTGTTCAGCTGTGCTTTTTTGTTCACCTGAGACGAATGTGATCATTAGCTTTCCCTTCTCTCATTTCAAGACTCTTTATTGGTTGCCGTCTGGCTTAGTTATTCAATTTCCGGAGTTGCGTCCATGTCGAATCCATCAAACTTTATGTCTAATAACACTTAATATGATTCCTTTTTTAAAACGATGGCTTGTTAATTTCATTGGCCTATTTTTATTTCTTTTAAACCAGAGAATGGTAGGTTACCAAATTGGCCATCGATGTAACAAGTATTCACAGGTGAAAATCAGTGTTACAAACTGGCATTCTTAAAGCCTGTATTGCGAGGTGTTACAAGAGCAAACATGTAATGTGCCCAACTGCTGCTGCATGGTTCCCACAGTCAAGGGAAATCCAAGAAAATCCTGGTAAAATGAAGCCGTCCGAGAGGAAATGAAGCCACTCTGGTTATACGTATCCATGGAAATTGGGACTTAAATTTGTTAAAGGGTGAAGATATGAAACTGGGTAAAAGCTGAAGCAGAAGAGCCACAAATGCAGACTTATCATCTTGACCGTAAAATGACAAATTATGCGTATGTATATCGTAACAACGGGGTTGGGAGATGGTATTTTCTCTTCCAATTTGTGCAACGTGATTTGAAAATAAACTAAATTATACGTTCAGAATGAATTAAGTCATTGAAGGAAAGCTTGTCTTTTTGCTACAGCGATATGAGTTAAAGAATCAAAAGGGCATGAAGCATGTTTTTAAGTCTTACAAAGTTTGCTGATTTCCAGCGTAGGATGATCTACGATGATCTAAAACTTCTAGAGGTACATGTAGGTGTACATCCTAAACAAACATAGGTACAGTGCCCGGTATATCCATTGTAAATGTTTTAGCTTTCGTGGTAATTTCATTTAACCTGATATTCAAATATTCCATCAGATAGAAGAATTAACTCGGCCATATTGGAATGCATCGGCAACCTTAGGGAAATCTTGCCTCTCTCCCAATTACGCCCGGAAGTACTCCAAGGCACGGAAGCTAATCTGATGAATTCACAACTACCACCCTCCCCTTTTCCCCTTTCAACGATTCCCCAATCGGCAAACTGACACGGCGTCCAATCACAAGCCAGTGGAGATATCATTTTCACCTGGGTCCCCGTAGGACACAACGTGGCTCAAGATTTGGCCCGTGGGAAATACATACTAGCGACTGCACCTGCATATGGGCTGTAGCTATGCCTCCCACTTCTTCTCTTGTCTTTCACTTTTTCATTATTCATGACTGACTGCGGCTAGTCAGAACTATAAGCCCCTCATGTATACATGTATGCAGATTATGCGGAGCAAATTAAGACACATGAGCCTGATCAGGCTGTACTGCCCAACTGCTGAAACATCTGTATTTCAAATTGCTGTAGGTTCTGTAGAATTTACCACCTTACAGACTGTTTGTAAATACATTATTTATATAATGCAATTATTTTTACAAGGCGTATAGAAGCTCAAATTGTGCTAGTCAAAAAGATGTGACCCACCATCCCAAAATCAGGTTGAAGTTGGTAACTTCATAACTCTAAAATAGTGGAACGTTCACTGCTCAGATTTTCATGGGAGGTTTACAACTATCGCTACCGGTCCGAAGCTTTCTGCAGACAGAATGTCAATTTAACATGGATCACTTTAAAATATAGAAAAAAGCTAAAGGAGAGGAATTGTCCAATATCACAAATACCGACTTCAGCCTGGTTTTGGGATGGCGGGTCACAAGTGTGGTGCTGCAGCAACTCAGTAATTGCTTCCCTCACGCCAAGTACAACTTTGCTATAGGCCTTTACTTCAGCACCTTGTGTCTTGTGTTAATCGCCGACAGGTGTTGTTCAGATATCAGAGAGGTTCATGGAAAGGCCAGCTTTTATGGACTGTTATCACCTGCCTTGTGTTGCAGATGCACAGTAGGAAAATTGGGCCGAATTCCTGTGCTCTCAATTTAATGCAGCCGTATCATTTGAGAATGGATTGTCTTTAGAACTACATGTAGGTCAACTTCCAGGGGAAAAAAAAAACAAATAAAACAAACTGTTTTTATTACCCTACACAATTAATAGCCCGTCTATCGTCAGCCATCGTGGTAGCTACAGAATACACAGGGATCATACGTGCATTACTAGTAATGTGGTTTATTGCGTTACTTGTCGTCGCTGTGGCAAACTGTACATCAGAGAGACCACGTGCCGCTTTGGTGACCGCTTCCCGGAACACTTGTGCAGTGTGCGCCAACAAACACCCAATCTCACCGTTGCACAAACCCGCCTTGATGTAAGCATCTGCATCCTGCGGAAAGCGTCATCTGATGTACAGCGTAAGGAACTGGCGCAGCGCGTCATTTTCGAACTTGGAACGCTGCATCCAGGGGAAAACGAACGTGGATTTTTCTGCGTTCATTCAGAACTGGATCTGCTTGCCCTGACGAAGGTATTCAGTTACCAAAAGCTTGCCAATATCATAACTTAGAGCACTGATTAAATATTCTATTTTTGTCTATAACTTAAAAGCTCTCTTTTTGAAAGACATCCCAATGTTAGCATTCCTGGTAAGGCCAGCTCAGGAAACAGAGATATGACAGACATTTAGATGTCAGTACTCTGGCACGTCCATTGTCCACTCATGACACAAAGATTCAAAGACACTGAATATGTCCTGATGTACATTTTGCATGAAGTATATTATAGTGGTATTATAGTAGTATACATGTAGTATAGTCCTACCGGTATAATACTAGAGGAACATTCATGTGCACAGAGACATTTAGACACATTTAATACTACTATAATATACTACTATACTATAGCACATCTAGTACATATGTATGATCTTCAGTATTTCCGTTACCTCTCTTGGGGTGTCGTTTTGTTTGTTTTGTTTTATTTTTTCTTTTGTTTTATTGTGTTTGACTGATACAGTTCTTAGGTACCGGTACATTGAAAAGCTTGGAGTGATGGGAAGTGTACCCAAGTGGCTTTTGATACCTGGATTGATGTCAAAATATATTCCCCATAATTCACTCCAATTACATTTGTATCTGACCCACAGCCACCAAGGTTAGGTATCTTTCATCGTGTCCATTGTTGATTGAGACAGGTTCATTGATTATTACCTCCAGCAGTTACCCATATGCACCGATACATGTAGCATGCAATGCACAGGCATTCATGCTCACAATCAGACAGTACCCCGCTACATGACATGACCAACTTAGACGTATACATGCTGGGTGTCCATTGAGGACATGCCTTTCTTGGCTAACAGTGTGTAACCTAACAGCAAGACGTCGCCTTCCACCCCAGCTATTCTGGCGCAAAAACCACAAAGCAGGAATCTTTTAGACAGCTGCAAAAACACTCCTCAGTGTTGCAGTGGAGAGCATGGTGCCCGCTTATCAGTAAATCTTTGGGTTTTTGGAGGATCAAATCCAGTTATTTATATCCCGACTGATTGGTCCCCTGCATTATTATCATTATTACATGTACATGTAGGTATTCGACCTTGATGAAAAATACAGATAAAACCAAACCAAGGTAACATTAACATGGAAATTAATGTAAACAAATACAGTTAAAATTAAACGTTATTATGAAGTTGAGGTTTAAGGTACTTTAAGTGAAAATTGAATGTTGGGCTTCCAAATGAATTAAGCAAAATTTAACAAGGCATATACAATTTAAAAAAAAACACACATACGATAGAAAATGATGACATGGGGGCCACAAAAACAAATCTAATCACCATTTAACAGAAGCATGAGGAACCACACTTAACAACAAATAATGCTTTTACAAAAAGGCAAACAAGCGAGAATGAAGATTACAAATAGCAGGGGAAGCACACTAACAGAAGCCTGATGTTTAAGCTTAAGATTAAGTAAGAAGTGCTACAACACTTGCTGGCCAGGAAAGTGTGTCTTGAAACTGTCTAAAAAGAGTTTAGCAAGTTCAGTCAGAACTGTGAAGTCAGGAAGTTACAGTAAATGAAGTAACTGTAATCACGATTAGCCTTACTGTTAATTAAAGGCCAAGGCAATCTTCCTCATACTCCTGTACCCAATCATTTATCTGCATGGGGCATTTATTTCCTCAAACTTCACTGGAGAATGCACATCTGACGTTTCAACCGATAGAGGTGTTGTCTTTAAGATAAGGCGTACGTGTGTATTTAAGTATTGTCCATCTTCCTGCACGAAATGCTTCTACGAAACTGTCTCTCCTATCTTATTTCTTCCCTCCTTTCTTCTTTCTTCCTACCTCCCCCATCTCCCTTTTTTTTTAATTTGCACGGCTTGGCCAGTACGTGTTGGCTTGCAGAGCACTCATCGATCGAACCATCTCCTCGGTGACAGTTTTAATAAGTGAGCCAAATTTTGTTAGAGAGAGCAGACAGTTGTTTTTGTGTTCGGAGAGTGGGGACTTTCTTACAGCGAGTGCAGGCTTCCTGGGCCCTTGCCCGTCTGCATCTTGACTTGTCAGTCATCCAGTTTATTTGGAGAGAGCTAACGAGAATTTAATCTGTTGGGCCATTCAGAATTAAAAGATTGTTATATGGCCCCAAGCCTGTTAAAAGCTTTGATGAAAAGGAGAATGACTCTACATTGTGGGACAAAAACAAAATGTGTTACATCTGAAATAGAGACAGGATATGTCTTTTTGAAACAGGTATTGTACTGTGCAAGACTTTTACTTCAGTGTCTACATTTTAAAACTTTATTCGGTGCTCTGTATTGTACAAGGATTCGTGTTTGTTTTATGGGTGGTGTTGTTTGTGTTTGGGTTTTTTTGTTTGTTCGTTTTCATAAAGAACATACGTGTACATTTTGTTCCGAGCAGTTCTTACCAGAAATTGTTATACTTTTAAATGGTATATGTCTTAAAAAATTATATGCAAATCTTTGCTCAATGTTTATATTTATGGACGTGATGGTCATAGGTTTATTGTACTGTACATGCAACTTATACACGTATTGCCAAAGAATCCATCATTCTTCTTTTTTTGCCTGGACTGCGCTTTTGTTGCCCGAGGCAACGACACTATGCACAGTTTCTCCTGCCTCTTTTGCCCAACCGAGCAATCTTTAAGCCTCATCATTCAGCCCTACGTAGACTCTCCCTGTTTGGCCAGGAGGGCCCCCCCGCACAGCCAGCCCAGCTGCTTTGGCTGAGAGGCAATCCAGGACTTTCAGCTTGGCAAAAGTCTCCAATTTACAGTCCTAAAAATGGATCGATGTGAACTGCCTTGTGTCTTCGCTCCGATGACGTTGCTGATATCCAAAATATCTGTCCGAGAGGAAATGAAGCCACTCTGGTTATACGTATCCATGGAAATTGGGACTTAAATTTGTTAAAGGGTGAAGATATAAAACTGGGTAAAAGCTGAAGCAGAAGAGCCACAAATGCAGACTTATCATCTTGACTGTAAAGTGACAAATTATGCGTATGTATATCGTAACAACGGGGTTGGGAGATGGTATTTTCTCTTCCAATTTGTGCAACGTGATTTAAAAATAAACGAAAATATACGTTCAGAATGAATTAAGTCATTGAAGGAAAGCTTGTCTTTGCTACAGCGATATGAATTAAAGAATCAAAAGGACATGAAGCATGTTTTTAAGGCTTACAAAGTGTGCTTATTTCCAACGTAGGATGATATTAAACAACTTATCATGGGTTTTAGTAATGTCGTTTTCTACTGTGAAATGACAAAAATGTACCAGTACATACATGTACCGGTAATGTTGCATTATCAACACATTGAGTGTTGGCTGTACGTGCACATGAGTGCCTGAAGGAAGTTTTCTTTTTTTTCTCTCTCTCTTTTTTTTTCTGTTTCTGCTTACCCTGGGTAAATCATAATGGAATGTTGATTGTTGTTATTTAATATTTCTTTGTTTCGTTTTTCTCTTTTCTTGTCTTCCTGCTGCGTTGTGTTGACATCATCTACATGACACTTGGGACAAACATCAACTATACGGTACTTTGAAATTACACAGGTAAGGATTTGTTTTTGCCTTTCTTTTTTGCAGCCTGAGAAGAATTTTACTTTCCAATATTGGCGAAAATACTGAAACTCAATCAGTGCCATTAGGAAACTCATCCATCTAAAAACTTTTTAACTTTTACCTGGGTGCTTTCAATTCTCGCAGGATTAAAATTTCGTAGTTCAGTGTTTTCATATATCACGGAATAGATAGATCCTGTTTGTTTTAACAACAAAATAGGCTCTGTATGGTACATGTATATGGTTTGAGCCATTTTTCTGATGACAAATGCATTTTTTTGTTTGCATATGATCTCTGGTTATTAAGTCATAAAAAGTGTGCATTCGTTGGTTAAATTCCAGAGAAGAAAGGAGCAAATTTGACATTTCTGATGAGTCATTAACCCTAACACTCCTTGATCCTTCACTTGTTGGAGGACTGAGGAGTGTTATGGTTAAGCATTAGCCAGTTTTCATCATCAATCATTTCTCAGTGCTGAAGTACCCCTTTTAGTGGAAGAGATTATTACGAAACAAAAAGAAATGTGGAAGTATTGATGCGGCCACATCACGAGTGCGTTGGTCAAACAGTTTCTGTGGGAATTTGAACACCGTTTTGAGAAGTCCGGTCATTCACACACAGCATCCTCAGCACTCCAAGAAACCAACTAACCCAGCTTCTGTTATGCGGTTTTAAAACTTCCCCTGAAGCTGTAATCAATAGGCTTAGCTCGCATTTCGCAGCAGCGGCCTCCGGATGCTTCATTTTCTTGTTATCAGCAATCTTCAAAAAAGCCTTTTGGAAGAATGCATGTCCTGTAATTTTATCAGCCATCGGGCCAGAGATATCTACCATGTACTGTACATTGTGTGTCGGGTAGAGATTTCACTCTTTTGGGTCGAGGCTCATCCAGGCAACATATAAAGTATCAACAGGTCTGGCAAGCTTTGTCAAGTCAGTGTAGGCTTTTGGTGTGTATCATGTTCATTTGAGCGCCTAGCCGCCCATTTGCTGAGATCTTTTCTGCCGCCCCTTTTTCACTGAAACCCTACCCACAAAAACCACCGGTTATTTACAAGTATACGGTATCTGCACGTGCCTCCTTTTTTGTTGTTGTTCCCTTTTTTTAGGGGGGGTTGTTGTTTGTTCAGTTTTCTATTGTTTTACATGTAAACCAGACTCTGAACTGCACCGTTAATGCTCCTGCATGGTGAAAAGGTACATGTACATGTATACATGTTTGTGAGATACACTGTAGTCATTTAAAGAGCTGGTATTTTGAGGTTCGAGTATTTACACATGTACATGTACATGTATGTGTACATATGCACTCTCAAAAGTATCAACAGCAAATCCTATTTTTAAAATTTGCATGAAGTTTTTTGAATATTTTTTGGGGGGAGATACATGTGCCTTTCATAATATCTTTTTCCCTCTTTGCTTCAATTCCAACTGTTCACTTACTAACTATAAAGACAGAAATTACCTCCAAGTACGCATCACCCCCACCCCCAGTATGTTTCAGGGTTCACTTCCATTTGAGCCACTCCGCTTGTAAATGCTAGATCTACAGTACTGAAAATCAAGCTTTGAAGCATACGAGTACATGTACATGTGATGTGAGATACATTGTACACAACGACTTGGACACCACTGTAAACCCTTGTGCCCGGGTGAAGGGTACCTGGATAATTTATTCCAACCAATTTACATACAATGCGGACAGATGGCTTAATTACCAGTACATGTACATATGTTTTATTTCACACAATTTACATGCATATACAGTGCAGTCAGATGGCTTAATGACACCGTATATTCCTAGGCACTTGTAGCTGATGAAGTCATGATCTCTCTCCCTAATGCCTCCAATAGAGGGATCCCAATACAATGCTTTTAGCGTCGATCTGCGCACTTCCACGTTTCAAAACGAGGCTGTATGTGTCAGCTTCAATTCTTAATACGATCAGATGATTGAAAGTAAGGAGTTAAGACACAAAATAGATAAAGGTAGGTTAAATTCAGACTTTTCAGGTTGCAAATT
This sequence comes from Acanthaster planci, assembly GCF_001949145.1. Next base: position 929,198 of record NW_019091452.1, read on the forward strand.
TTTGTGGAAGAGTCTTTCAGGATGACTCGACAGGTAAAGTCAAAAGAAAAAATAACGACAATTGACTGCGAACTAACGTACCTGCGATGGTCGTGTATCTTGTGCAGTGGGCATGGTTAAAACTGAAGTGGTGTCACACTTACGAACGGGATACTGTATGTACTGTGTGGACTCCGTGGGCGCGCTCCATGAAGTTCAACACAGAGAGCCTCGGTTTCGATGCAGATACATGTATGTGCAGACGGCACTAATGTGAAATCACTCTATTCGGATTACAATCAGCTGCAATGGCACTGCTTAGACAAGTTTTTTCACGATCCGCTCTGAGCGGAACAAAAGAGGGCATGGTTGTGTTTTTGTACCCACCACATATAGGAGCGCCATATGAGGGGCGCGTACGTATATGCGCATTTGACGCGGAGCACGCTGAGTACGCATAACTAATTTACTCCAGCACGGACAGGTATGGTCTTTGCGTACACGCAGAAAGCGTGCAAGAAGCTGCCTGTAACCACCCATCTTTCTTTTCGCCAATTGAAGGTGCACTTCGGCTCGGGGTGGATATACATGGAGAGCAGGTCAAGAAACTTGCTCAGTTCCTTTTGTAACACCAAGAAGACACAAAACTACAGCATGAAGTTAACAGATCTGAAATCAAATCTCCAGTTGAAAATTTCGTCATCATTCAGGTTTCAAACCTAAAGTTCCCTCTACTGTCCCAAAACTTCTTTTTTTTTTTACTGTACCGAGACATCTCACCAATTCCCAGTGCAAAAAGAGTTGAAAGTATTATAGATCTTCTTACCCCGGGAACCTCCCAAGAGATTTCTTTTCCATTCCCTCAGCCAAATTATCACAATTTCAGGCGACTGTAATTTCACACTTCCATGAGCCAATATCGTCTCCGACATCCTTGCCTGGCCACATTAGACAGCCGCCTAATGTTTCCAGTAATTTCTTGAGGTGCCTTGGTCGCATGACCATACATACTGTACATGTACCGGTACATGTGCGCGAGGGCTGTGCATGTTGCATGGTTACTCAATTAATCGATTGAGGCATTCCTTGACTCAATTACCAAAAAAACGGAGGTGGTTGCAGATGGCACAAAAACAGCCCAAAATGTGCATGGCAGAAATCTCAAGTTTTGTCAACACAGAGGTTTTTTCCTAAAATGAAAATGACTGAACTCACACACACAACACAGAGGTTTTTTCCTAAAATGAAAATGACTTAACTCACACACACAAGTACATGTACATGTACTGATAGGTACATGTACATGTGTATGTACAATGTACATGTATTATGGGCACATCGTACATGTTGAAAAACACATGTACGGATCATGCCCATATGTACTGGTACACGTTTCATATATGTAATCAAAATTTGTTACTTGTGTACATGTACAAGTGTATACAAATGATGGCTGACCATGTTTAACCCTAACAGTCCTTAATCCTCCAACAGGTGAAGGATTGAGGACTGTTAGGATTAATTGAACTTTATGAATACGGGTCATTCCATGAGGTTGGAGCCCAATTTGTGACGGTGTCCTTGTTACATGCCATGACCTGCAGAGTAGGTAATCTACATGTACTCTGTAAAAACAACACACACCTCTGTATTCAGCCTTGCAAGATGTACATAGCAATGTCAGTTTGGAATCCACATGCACGGAAATAGTTGTTCATTTTTACGGAACCCTCAAATTGTGCCCCAAACTCACGGAATAACCCATACACAAACTTACGGTACCATGCAGAAAAATCCAAATCGTAATCAAGAAGGGCATGATGAATCAATATATACATGGAAATGAAAAGAAAAGTAATTGTTGCTATCAAGTGTGGGAGAGATTTTCAATTTCCACGTACATGTACATGTACCTGTAGCCCGGTTATACTCTGTACCGGTATGCAAGGGGACCAACACAGGGCTAGAAATCTCTGCTACATGTAGCTCTGTCGACCAATTCCAATGAAGTTTGTGAACTGAAGTGCTGGTCTATACTGACAAATTTGATTACCAGAATCAAGAGCCATATCACCGCAGTGGCACCACACTATAATGCATTAATTTGACAAGTGCGTTGCAAGCCTCTACAACCAATTAGCGATGGCTAGGCAAGTGCAGTTATCATTTGTGCATGCACCCTGCATGGGTTTTATCCCACCGCAATAATGGCATTTCTTCAAATTAGTCTAAGCATGGAATGACCCACAACCGCGGATACATGTACATTGTATATATACGGTGTATATGAACTGGACTGTTTTAGTGTTTCAAAATTATGAAAAGATTTTTTACTGTATTTGACCAAAATTTAATGTTGATGGCAGGTAAAAGTCACACCCCTGACTACCTCTTTCCAATTCATTATGGATGGACTTTTCCCGATCGTTCCCCCGGAGGTTTTATCGGAATTCTTCTCCTGTCACCCTCAGATTCCCTGGATGTCAGGATTGCGCCATGCTATTCCTTGCCGGTAGTGCCGTAGTGCTCCTGCGCAGACAATGCACATTGTATCATGTTGAGGTCCCTGGCGAGGGTAGCGCGGCTCTGCAATCAGTAACTGTAGCAGGGTTTGAAATCGCAACCGTGCTGATTGGAAATCCAGCCCGAAGTAGGCGGCCAGTCACCCTGGTTACCTACATGTATATACATTGTACATGTGCCGGTAGGTGCAGCCAAGTAGAAGATGTACAGTTTTATCAATGGCCATTGAACGGTTTTGCTGAAAGTGCGCATCCAGTTATGATTTTGACATACATGTACATGGACCGGATTTATCCATCACATCACAGTGCATGATAATATAGCAGTGTTGTACATGTACATTTACTATAGAGTACCGAAGTGATTACATCACGCGCACAGCTACATGTATGTGTGTAAAAGACACTACGGCGAGAACCAGCACGTGAACCAACATGCGCACGTTTTTTATTCGTTTGCACTGCACTTTTTGGTTCACAGTGATGTCACACTTCGGTATTGTATAGCTGTAGACTATTTTCCAAGTTTAGTTGGCAATCTGGTTTATTGCATGCTCAGGAAGAACTTGGTACACTGACTTGATGACTTGGACATGCATTTATGAAGAAATTCAAGAAAAAACCCTCCTGGTATGTAGTTGCTGTCCCTCCCTTGAATATATGTGAGCTTCAAGTAAAGAGAAAACAAAGATAATTAACAGCACATTTAAGAAACATCTTTTTATCGTTACACTCTCCTAATGACTTCAATCTAAATAGAATGAAAAGGCACGCCGGGAGATGTGTTGGTATTCTCGCAATAGTTTGTGCGTAATAACCCATAGTAAATTTTAGATAAATAACCCATATAAACGGCTCCATTATTTGCTTGAAAATGGGCTTGACTGAATAAAGATTTCAAATGATAACTTACTCAACTGAATACTTCTGAACCCCCTAGGATGTATGATGATTGCTGATTTGAAACCCTGTTCCAAATTCTGTTAAATTGTATACACCGAGGCGCTAAGCGTGGCCTTTTGATGAGGCGCGCCCTCACGAGATGACCGTGAAATCGCAGCACTGCTGCAACAATAGCAGATCTATATGTGTTGGTGTTTTTTATACATGTACATGCACATGTACATTGTACGTACATGGGCATGTACAGGCTACGTACATGTACATGTATACTTGTTTGTTAAAAGCAAACCTGTAGTAATTTTTTTTTTTTTATGAAGTCTTGGTGTAAGCAAGTACATGTATGATGGGGAAAGAAATCTGTTCAGCAAAACTGCTCTACTTGAAATCTAATCTGCTACATCAACTGCTATGGTGATGGAGTGAAGTCATTGAGGAATCAAATACAGCTTGCTTGTTTTTTGTAACCATGGCAACATGGTTTCCCTTACTTTCCCTCCACCTGTAGAGTAAGTCAAGAAGTCCTTGCATCCACAAAATGCATTCGGCCTGAAGAAAAATTACCACACTCATGTACATGTATAGCGGCCTTCGGGAATTTCCCCACTAGCTTGGTAACGGCTTCAGTATCTTACATGTATAATTACTAACCTTCAACATGTTGCAGACACTCTCACATCTCAATTTCTGTCAAAATCTGTCATATGTTAGTTCCGTTGGGCATACACCGTATGTACCTTGCGGGTTCCTCATGCCTACGGCATTTACCATCCTTGCTAATGCTGTAGAGATTTGCTATTGAGGTGAAGTCCATTCACATTTTTCTCCTCTCTTCACCTTAGTTTTGTGTTTTCAAAAGGGGTTTACGTTTGTGCCTTGGTGGTACATGTACATGTATACTCGCCCTAGTGACATGAGTTAATCGGGTCTCATGACTTTATAGGCAGTTTTTGTCTCGTAGGGTTTGACAGTCGTCTGTTTGGTTACTGTGTGGATGCATATATCCGATGCATAGTTGTTTTTAAATACTAGTAGTTTTGGTGTATTTTTTCTGTCTTAGTCTGTCTCTTTTTTTAAGATTCTGCAAGTATCGAAACATCTTGCGATCCTACTGTTGGATTGGAACCAGGCTGTTCATAGTCTCTGAACCAGTCTGCCCCCTCACATGCCTCATGTGAAAGTCAAATTCACTTACCAAAGCTTAGGGCTCCTTTTGAGGTTAATTTGCAAGGAAACAGGTTGAGTAGACGCTTGAGTGGGCATTGGCAATGGCTTATATCAGGTATTATTAAGTTCAGATCTAGAAGTATTTTTGGGGGCCAACCATTCTGTTTTCGGGGGTTTTGTTTTTTTTGTCATGTAAGCTTTTTATGGCATCATGAGGGGCGAGGCCACATTTTGGGGACTTTTTGGTTGCTTTTTGGAGAAAGGGAAATGAAACAGATCAGAAAATGTGCCTTTTGTTACTTTCACACACACACAAATTTCACTCCTTATGGGGGGGGGATATTGGCCCTCTTGCCTGCTGCTTCAAACAATAGCTTTTAAATTTTCAATTTACCATTGAGGTGTTTTTATGTATAAAAGTGAATATTGAGCACAAGGAAGGAGTTGAGGGGTGCTGAAACATAGAGGCAAACATACCACAGGCCCTACATGTATGCTGCTGAGGGGCCCTCGATATCAAAGCCTCTGGTAATTGCATATTTCCTGGATAGTTTGTTTTTCTTTCAATCTTACTTAACGCGCCTGGTAATGTTCTGGTATGTCTGTAGGAGTATGTATGAGCACACCTCGGCATGAGATGGTGAAATTCGGTTTGCAGACAAATCACTCGCCTTCTTTTTGGAAATGGAATAGTCCGGATATTTGTGGAGCTTTAAATAAATAAGACTGCAGACTTGAGTGGTAATAATTTCTCCTGCCCGTTTCACTGTGGTTTTGCAGGCCCTTCTATTTTTCATATGTTTCATAGACCCTATAGTCACGCTAGTTGTCCCTATTGGATATTGAATTCTTGCCATTGATGTAGTAGTAAAGGGGTTATTGAACAGGTGCCAATCTGTTTTCTTTAGCTGCAGGTTTCACAGCCGTTGAAGTTCTGCTCCTGAACTTCTCACATCACTAACAAAAGCAAAAACTTGATTTTATTCGGCTTGTCTGCCACTGGGCTCATGATACCACAGCTTAAAATACAGACATGCCCTCAGAATTTGTTAATCCAATTACACTTACCGCGCATGCATGCACATAAATAGGTCAGCTTTTTTGAGCTTTCTTTAATTTCTTTAGTCCTATGAGTTTGTCAGCCTTGCCCCTCGTTAATATCATTCCAAACAGCCTGGTCTTATGAAATTATCGCATTGATTAAATTGGTTCCCAGTCAGATCACCGAGGGCAGATTCAACACGCCGCACTTGTTGACGTCACTGATGACGTTGGTGGTGGCTTGTTTTGAGTCAGTGTGCAATATCGTAGTACATGTACGTTGCAGCACACCCCCCCCCCGGCAACTTGATAAAATTAGGTATCACATCTCCGTCAATCATCGAGATGAGTATAATATTATCTCATTAGTGTTACTTTCTTTTGGGGTCGGTGGAAAGGTAAGCTCCTGGATATGAGACTACCACGATAGATTGATCGGTTGTTTGTTGATGCACTCCCCCTGACATCCTGTGTATACATGTATTTGGGTGAGGCATCCTCACTAGCACCGGGATTTGAGATTGCTGAGCCAACATGTACATGTAAGTCTTGCATTGTACTTAAATTTTTAATTGATTGGATGGCTCCCGTTTTTTTTATTGGCACAACCTCTTAAAGTGCTCTTGTTTTCTGACAGTAAATTTGATGGCGTACCCTTTGCTAGCAGGCATTAAATATATGATTTACGTTGTAGGATATGTGTCGAGGTTTAAAGTGGTGTGTTGCCAGAGCAAGAGATCTTTTGTTGTCCGTTAGAAATTTAATTTGACATCGTCACAGCGAAAGAACCGGGTCCCAGTCATTCTTTTTTTCCAAAGATTTAGGCGGTGATATGGGTGCTTAATTGGCCCTTTTGGGGTCATGGTGCTTGTGTTCTTGAGCAGGAAACTTCACCACAACTCTAGGTTTGCTGCCTAAGAACACTAGAGTTTGAATGGCACTGTAGAAATCTCAAAGTGGTTATTACACTGATCCCATCACTTAATGAATAGGATAATACATGTACACGTACAGTTGTGAAGCAGTAAGTGCATTGATTTTGATGCAAGACTTACATGTACATTTTTTCACAAGTGGTATTGTCAGAGAGTTACAAATGCCATATGTAACAGCAAAAGCTAGGCAGTGTTTATACGATACATCATGTGCATTTTTGTACTTTTTCTGTCTCCTGCTGGACGATAGCTGAAGTTGTGCCCTACATGTAACTTCCGGTTCCATGGTTCCATGTAAACAGCGATCAATGCATGTAACTCTATGTGCAGTGCTTGTGCAGTGGGCGTGGTTTAAACTGAAGTGACGTCACACGTACAGACTGTATAGCAGCCTTCCTGATATTTGTGCATGTGACACCATTACATGTATTTACTCCACCCGTACATGCTGTGCTTGTAAATGGTTACATGCAAGTCACCTGTACATTTACATGTGTTTTTATCCAGCATGTACATCTAGGACCAATTATTGTCAAATATCCAAACCCTGAACTCCTGCTGTCTTCACAGCTTCGGATCTCGCGGTATAGGCATGCCAGTTCATGTTTGTCTGCATACATGTAGCTTACATGCTGTAGTGAAGTCGCCCTTGGAAATATATTGCACATGAAGGTTGAACACACTCCAACAAGGAGAGCTCATCACTTTCGTGTAGACTACCGGCATATGTTGTTGATGCACGTCAACATAATGCATCATGTATTTGGATGCTGACATGTACATGTAATTTAATGAGTTGGCGATCAGTATGCTCTTGAGGAACTTGAAACAACAACGTCGGAACTTTTATGGTTTAAAATGCAGCAGACCGTATCCTTGTTGAAAATAAACAGGCAAAACATGTTGTATCCAAAGAGAGGGTGAAAGCGTACAGGCTGGAGGCAGTTCGTAAGAAAACATCCACAAAAATGATCCATGTAGATCAGGCAAAACGTGTCGAAGAGAACATTGTGTAGCAATAAGACAGGATTGGAATTGTCACAGAACCGATCCAAATAGGATTGAAATGGTGTACAGCACACCAGAAAATGGCCAGAAAGCAGGAATACATATGTAGTAGGATTGAAACAGGTGAATGTAATTTTTTAAGAGTCTCAACTGGAGAACAGCAGGATTGAAACCAGGCCTCAGATTTGTATGACCAATGAACTGTATTTTCTTGGGGAAAAAAAAATTTACAACTGTGATATTTTTCTGTAGCACAGAAACAGAGTCAAGAAACAGGTTTTACATGTACAGGCATAGATTTACGTGTATTTCATACATGCATAGAAATTAACGGGGTAATTAAATTAAATTAAATAATTTAAAAAAATTTAATAAATTCTGCAAAGAACAGTCAATATTTTGCAGGTAATTTTTTTTTTCAGTGAAATTAAATATTTTTTTTATATGTCCATTTAAGATACAGGTTTATCTTCATTTCTCTCCCGTTTATTCATCATAAAGCTTATTTTTCTTTTCTGAAAGTGAACAGATCTTACATATTTTATTTCTGACCATAAGCAGCCCTAACATCCCTAACCTTGGCCGGATGTCATTATTTTTCGTCTTTCTTTGTGTTGTTTCTTTTTACATCTGGTCCAATTTTTTTTTCTCATCTCCAGGACAACCCTTTTTGTTCATTTGTCAGACCCTTCCCAACACCTGAGCTCCAGAAACGTGGATAATGAATTGAAAGGAAATTGAATTTTCACTCCAGCTGCGTTACAAATTGATGAAATGTTAAAGTGGCAGGTGTATATGTCCATGCACAATGTGATGTGGGAGTTTGGTTGCCCTGTAAAGTTCAGGTACAAGCAAACGGCCAACTAGGAGACCTGCTTTGGGATTTGTTTTATAAAGAGAAATTTGAGTTTTGATGAATTTGAGATAAAATGTTCATGTCATGTGATAATTGACGCATTGTCAAGTTGGGTTGAGCTCTCAAATGGCAAACTAGGACACCCGCTTTAGGATTTGTTTAAAGAGAAATTTGAGTTTTGATGAATTTGAGATAAAATGTTTTTGTCATGTGATAATGGACGCATTGTCAAGTCAAGTTAGGTTAAACTCTCAAAGAATCCTACAGTGCCATTGCCGAGCCTGTCCCGACATAATAATATTAATTTTATTCCATAAGATTTATGGAATTTGCGCATATTAAATACATGTGTAAATGATAACTTATTATTATTGTTATTATTTGGGAAAGAAATACATACATGTATTATGTCATCGTTAGCTGTTAGCAGCCTTGGAAATTTGCAGGTTTTCTGAGTACAACCCCTCTGCAGGGTGTTTCGTGGATTCCCTTCATTCCACAGTCTCGTTCCTGCTCCTGTCATGTTGGTCCCAGAAGAAAAAGAGATCAATTTTGTACCATCTAGTGCCTTCCGTACCTCCTCTGCCACCGACTTTGTACGTACAGTGAAGGAAATCAGAGGTGACCATGCATGATGCACTTTTGAGCACTCATGAACTCAGAGCGGTTAACACGGCCACTTGCCGTGTTTCCTGACCACAGGCTAATGTCCGGCTACCCTCGTTGGCCTGATCATCACGCGACAAGTCACCGAGTATACTGTCACGAAGCGGCGTCCCTTCTTTTTTGTATTGATTGACTGGCTATTTATAGAGGAGTCCTGGGGTTCCGGAGTAGAAAGGAAAAAAGAGGCTGCAGGATCGTTTTGTGTGGGACTCCCTCCGTGGGTTAGGCAAGGATGGTCAAATGTTCAGAAATGCTTTTTGTTATTGACGAGTGGAGTTTTGTTGGAATTTCAGGAGTGGAGTTTGTTCTTTAAGAAATATGTTCACTGCTAGTCTTTATCTCAAAGACTACCAGAGCTTGAAATTTTGTGCAAAAGCAATGCATCTACGCTGAAATACCCCATGGTTCAAAAGATGTAAAGAGCTCTAACATTAAGTTATCACACGTACATGCACATGTACGTGTATCTGTACATGATTTGCTCTTATTTCCACTTTCTTACTGTCTTCAACTGTACCTTAAAGATCTTGTGTCCTGACAACGGACAGAGCATACTGTCCAAAACATTGAGTACACTCCGGTTCTTTTCACAACCACAGATACTCATCAAAGCTATATCTTTGCATGGTCCCACTCCAGACCTCTTCCACTTAGTTACTACCTTTACCATGAAAACTTTAAAGCTCGTGTTTATCTTTCTAAGCAGCAATTTATTTTTTTTTCCAAAATTGTTCAAGTGAAGCAGAAGAAAATCTTGCGATTCAAGATTTTCTGTGACATTTAGGAATGCATGCATGCTGTCTCTACATGTACATGGACATGTGTGTACAGTAAAAAGCTGTTTGGTCAAACATTTGATTTTTACCTCGATAAAAAAGGAAAAATCAGATTCAATATTCCATACTGTCGTACCGCAGACATTTTTCTGATTATGGGAATTCTCAGTGGTCCACTCATCGAAATATTTCAGTCAATATGTTTAACAAATGTACTCGCAATGCACTGGTCAAATAATGTCCCTCGATGGTGGTTTACGGTACTGTGCATGTGAAGCAATCACGGATCTGTCACACAGGGTTACATGATACACGTTGAAAGTCTCCCTAGCTTGAAAGATGGTGGCATGGGTGAATGTTAGGCCATTTTCCCAATACTCAACTCTGTCGCCGTCTCGGGCTTTGTCTCCAAAAATCAGTCCCCGATTGTAGGCCTGAAATATTCAAATTAACTTTAAGTTACTTCAATTTTTTTGGGGGGGGGGCTCCATTGCATTTTATTTGATGTTCCTGGGGCATTGTCGGACTTACTATCAAGCTAACAACGTCAAAGTCAGGTGTGAAATGAAATACTTGTGCCCTCAGAGGAAACCTGAGATGGAGATGGAGTTGAGTTTTGGAAACCAGCCTGAGGACATGGGCTCGATAGTGCGATATTTATCAAGCATGGTAAAACAGGCATAATACAGCTAATTTCTCAGCAGTGAAAGTTGATAAAACTAGTTCTCTGGCTTTGCCTTAGGAGCTGCAGTAGGTTGTCAACTTCCAGTACCTCAGGGACCTGATCTTGGCTATCCACCCTAAGTCCATGTATACTAATCTACCCACCAGCATTCAGAATGGTTTGATGTACCGACCCATCACTCAAGCAAGAATAAACCAACAACTGTCTTAGTACAGCATCCTGCCGCACCGTCCAGTTTGAAATCACGCACTCGGAAAATTTTAATCTCGGCTCGTCGATCGACTGCGGTCAAAATGAGGTGGTTTTCTTCGCCCGCGGATTTTTGCCGTGGCTCTCAGGCATGGCTGAATGAGCTGATCTCAGTATGCAGCTTGCACTCTCGTGATCAGCCAAGGAGCTAAGTCATCTGCAAGAAGCGTCCTATTAAAGAGGCACACCAGAGCAACAGCTGAAGTTAAAGGGGCTGTCCACTTGGGTACTTCAGGCACAAGTAGCACGTCCTCACTTGGGCAAAGAAAAGAGAGGCCAGGCTGACATTCCCATGCAGCACCGGTATGTCCAGGGTGCCCTGGCAGAGGCCAGTAAAATTACCTGTGACTCAATCTAACAAAATGAGGCACAAGTTGCCAGAGCCACATTTGATTTTGAGGCCTTTGAAAAACCTGGCATAAATTAATGTAAATCAGCCGGAACACTCTGCATTTTCATCTGCATAATGTCCATATTCATCGGGGTGCAACAAATTGACACTTGTACATATACATTTGTATATGTACTTCAAAACAAAGAGCTCTGTTTATTTCCTTTTCCGCTCAGAGTCGAAGTCCACCCTCACCAGCGAAAGACAGTCTGGCACAAAGTTTTCCAACTGGGTTTTTGCACGCGGTTGGCGTGCATGCAAAGACCATACATGTACATTCCAGAATAAATTGTTCTGCGTACTCAGCACACTCCGGGTTAAACTCGCATAAACTTGTGCACCAAAGGACTGTAATTGCCATTGATTAACACGCCCTCTTTTCTTCCCGCTCTGCTAGAGCAGATTACAAATCAAAGAAAAAAAATGGAAAATTGCCTTAATAAGACTCCTTTGGGGGAACAAGTCATATTTGAGTATGCATGCAGCTCTGTTCGCTAACAAGTGCCCCATGCAGTGTGTTTAAAGGACACTTCTGCGTACAGAGGGGGTAACGTTAGGGTTCCTGTGATAGCTGAAGATCCTAAGATCTCCTGGGAAAAAAGTTGGCCTGATAAGTAAGTCATGGATAATGCTACATGTACGGTATAATATTACTTATCACAGGAGCGCGATTGGAACATGAAATAACATTGTGCGTCTGTATCCCGTATGCCACAAGGCCGAAGGCGCACTACATTATTCCTTGTTCCACAAGCACGAGTGTGATAACGAACTTATCTTCAAGCAAACTTGACTCCCAGAAAAGAAAGTAAAGGGGCCTATGTGCGCTTTATATAAAGAAAGAAGACCAAAGATATATGTATCATACAGCACACAGCCAAAACAGTAACGAGGACATACCACAACTATGCAATTACATGTATATTGAGGGATATGGGAATTATTTGTGGTTTAACTTATTTCAATAACAACAATAACAACAGGACTTGCACTAAGAAATTAAGTTGTTAGATTTGTACGTGCATTTAAACACGTGATGATCAGCACGGGCAAACACGCCTCTCTTGAATTTACAGTCCTGCAGATGTGTGCTTGCTTTTAGCATGAAAATAGCACAATGCGTTGAGTTTAATAGAACAGCATGTGCGTCGATTACGCAGGGTTTGATATGAACCATGCAGTGCGGTTCTTTATCACACTGTTTGTTGTCATGGATTGACCAATCAGAACTGAGATTTAAAGTTTGCCTGAAGATAGTATTATTAATTGTGACTAGCATGATAGGTTAATGGCCATGCCAGTATATAAAAAAAAATTAAAAAGAATTCTTCATTAGAAACCTAAAAAGACGTCAGACATGACATCCACTTCAATACACCTGTTACCAGCATATTAATCCAGACAGATGTGCAGGATATGGTTGTAGGAAATGTCAGAGTTATTAACTGGCAGCCTGTAAAGCTCCCAAGCAAGCTGTCATCATGTGGTTTGGAGCAGCAAGGAAGTGCAGGCAGGCAACCTGTGTTGATGAGAATAATAACCAGACCTCGTCAGACATTTATAAACACAAGGGTTCTCACATTACCTGTGGATTGAGTATGGAAATCGGTTTTGAGTCTGGGCATTGAAATAAAACTGTACATTTACTGTACATACAGTTAATTTTAAAATTCGGAATATCCTAAGTTTAATACCGTTGTGAACAGAACACAAGAAGTGGGTATGTTAAGGGGTGCCTTCAGGTGCCTTCAGGTAAGCACAAATGTATACACGTACCATAGACCCTATACACTCTTGTGGGACCCTCAAAACTTCTGGTGGTTACTTCATGGATTTTCAATTTTCCACCAATTTGTAGCTGCCCTGCAAGATACAAATGTACATATTGTAGTATACTTTCTGTACGCAGTGTTGTCTGAGATCCTTTGAACAAATGAACAAGCTGGACTACAGGTGTACACTTGAACCGCCGACTTCCTACTTTCTTGTGCAGATACATGTCTCTTGATTACCATTTGCCCACCAAGCTACGGTCCTGGACAAATCTCATCGGACCTCCAGCACCCAGACCCCCTTCCAATGTTCAGTCTGTGCGCGTGGTCTGCGCTCCGGCTGGACATGACAACATCGACCGGGGCGTGGGGGGCTGGAGGAGCGTTATGGCTTTTGCCAGGTGTCCCAACAACGTTTGTCCAGGATTGTACAATGTAGCTGGGGTCGGCCAGCTGGCTTGAGTCAGGTGGTACCACAAGGTAGGGTTTCTTTGACCATCTCACAGTGGGGGGAGGGGATCTTTGCCCCCCCACCCTAGAACTCAACCGTCAAATTCCCAATCTTCTTGAAACTTGGCATGCATGATAAGACACTCAGCATAAGTACAGTTCTCCAGTTTCAATTTAATCTGCCAAACAGTTTATTTTCACTTCAGGGCCGTTAGGCGTTACTGTTAATTTTAAGTTTCACTTAGTATCCTGATGAAAGTAGACATTATATGAACGAGACAACTGATTTCCTACTGATTTCCACTGGTCTAGGATTCATTGAATAGGCCTTGCATTTGACAGTGTTGACAGTCTTGCGACATGAAACAGATTTTGCTAGGTTCTGTCACAAAAGAAGCTTCATTTTTCAGGTTATTTTTTTTGTTGAGTATCACAGTTTACCTCTACGTTTTTTTTATTTTCTGAACACTCAAGTATTCTGTTCTTGGTTCAGCCTAAGAGCTTACATGTACATGTACATATACAATGAATGCTTTAAAATTTACCTACCGGTAGTTAATTTGTAAGAGACAACTCGATCACCGTCCCTCAATTTACTTGCCTTTAAAAATTTAAAAGCGTGCATATTATATGGCCATTGTCATTTGTATGGGCTCCAACGCTGTTCATAAATTATGCATTTTTCAATTCTCTTGTACCGGTACATTGGTTGGATATTTTGCAAGTGAAGCATTTGGGCTGTGTACATGAGATGTTAATGCTCAAGCAGAGGTTTATTGTGCTTGAGAGTGAAACGTCACTTCATCCACCGGTAGCTTGCTTTAAATGGCCTTGGCAGACAAATTGACTTTTTTCATTCCTAATATCATTTTAAGTCTATTTTACTAATGTTTTCCCATTTAAAACTCTGATTTGCCGCTTAGCTTCCACCAATCTTGCCATCGTCAACTGATTATACACCAGCATCATTGACTTTGTTGAAGTGTGTTTTCAAAGGCTTTTTTCAAACTCATTTTGAATCTCAGTTGCACTAATGGCAACAATGAAACCTTTACATTTTGTTGTAAAGACATGTCAAGGGCTTTTCCCTCAAACAGCTTAGCTAAAAGGCTTTGACAACAGTCCTACCCGGTCCGTGACTGCGCTCTACAGTTCTTTAATTCCAGCGATGGATGCCTGCATCACCGTGCAGAATTAAAGGTGATTTTTACAATTACCGGTACATGGGTCTGTTTACGGCAGAACAACAAAGTGGCGTCAGCGCGGAAACGACAAAATGATTTCTTGACCCATGGCGGACACTCACCTGTGAGTGATGTCATCTGTGAGTCACAAGATGTCACTGGGACAGTGATGGGATACTCATGAGTATTCTGTTTTGGCTAGTGCACTCAGAAAACGGACTCGTATCATGTAATCAAACCGTGTGCATGCATGTAGATTGGTCTACATGCCTTAACAAATAACACAGCAGAAAAGACACAAAATCCACTTGAAAATGTAGTTCAGGGACCAATCTGCTTGGCGCTGGAAAATCTTAGTGGATGGATTTCCAAGGTCTCGTTGCCCGAATCAAGTCATCAGTTGGGCATCCAGCAATTCTTTCCGACGACCTGTAAATCAATTAGAGACGTCAGAAATCAGAATGGAGTATAAAAGCCATGTTCTTCTTACAGGCATGTCTGTAGCTTTGATTGTGGAATTTATGCCCTGCCTACAATGTAAGTTGCACATCAGGCAGGGCAAAAAAAATCCAAAATTAAATTAGCATCCCCTGACGCAAGTCCCGTCCTTATGGCTTGTAACAAAAATTAAATATTTCCATTGCATGCATGTTAATGCATTTCAAACAAACACTGCGTCCTTGACTTTTAGAAGTTGAAGCGTTGGTTAAAAAAAAAAAATTTCTTAGGGCATGTGTACGTGTACATGCACTTACTGTACATATGGTTTCTTGCTGCCTGTATCGTTCGTACGGGGTGGTACCATCAAGAAAAACACAGGGAAGATCAAGACCTAATGAGGCAATATCGAAAACTTTAGATGGGGGATATGACAATGTTTCCAATTTGATTTTGAAAAATCCATTTATAAGAGTTGACATCTGAATCTGACCTTCAAATATACCAAATTCCCACAAAAGCAGACCGAAGACACATGTTCGGTACCACTTTTGTCAAAAAGTAAGATATTGAAATCTTGAAGAAAAATATAGAGCCATGAAATATGCTTACAGAAATAAATTTTGGGACCAGATAATTGGACTTGGCTTTTTTATCACAGATTTTCATCTCTGGGACCAGATAATTGGACTTGGCTTTTTTATCACAGATTTTCATCTCTGTATATTTGATTTTGAAAATAACTACTTGAATATTCAAAACTTGTTTGAATATCTAATTATCCGAAAGATCAGCACCCCCTTGAAAGATCCCATAGACCGAGTCTCTGGGCCTTTTCTCCTTTTTTTTATTTATATGTTAGTAAATCTGTTTCACTTGACATCAGAAAGTGGCATTTCCATAATAAGCCACTTAATTGTGAGTTACATTTGAATAAAATCTGGAACACTGTGTTATCTGATGGCACAGAAAAGTAACAATTTGAATTCCCCCGACAAAAGACACTGCTGCTATACCGCGTGAATCGGGCAAGCTTTTGCACAGCGACCACCATCTCTAGAATAGACTGGTTTCTTTGTGCCCTTCTTATCCATTGAGAACAGGTTGCAAGGCGTCTCTTATGTAACTAAGCAAAAGCTTGCCCCGAATCCTGAGGTATAGCAACAGTGGTTTTAGTATGGAGAATTCAAGTTGATGTGTTCAGGTGAAGTGAAAGAATTCAGTGTGCCAGATTTTATTCAAATTTAACTCGCAAATGGCTTTTTGCAATGAGTGCCTGCAATCAGAGCTGTTTATGGAGAGAACACATGTAGTGCCCACTCCGGACCATGGAACCAAAATGGCAGTCCATTTGTTTGACAGTACAGGATACAGCTACTGCGTGCTAATTGTCAATGTGCCCTGTCGCGTAATCCACCATTTTGGTTCCAACAACTGAAACACTCATGTTGCACTGTCTCTGTACTGCCTGGGACTGGCCCAGAAACTCGGAGCTTTCTCGTATCTGAGGGCCTGTTTGTAATGTGTGGATCCAGATCGTGCAGTGATCTGTCGTTGGTTCACTGACTCAAGAACCCACCCAACGGATTGCGTGAATCAGCTTTGGGATCACTGATCATGAGCCAGATCTGCGTGAAACAAACAGGCCCCAAGTTCTTTGCGGTGTGATTGTACAGTATAAATCCCCCCCCCTTTTTTGTCATGAGCAAGTTTGCCAAGAAGTGTGATCAATCCCACCTCTCTGGTTTAGTGATGCGGCAATTTCTTTTTCCCTTTTCCATCCACCCTACTCGTTCAGGTCCCATTAGAGCTTGTAACGACATGCATGCAATCCATTTGCAGTGTACACATCACATCCGACAGCTACTCATCTTGAACAAGCCCCCCCCCCTCATATTGCTGGTGCCGACAGGATGCATTGTCCCCCGTCATTTCTCTAAGAATCGGACATTTGAGAAATGACAAGAAGGTACAAGCAGGCAAAGCACGTACGTTTGTAGAAGAGAACCTTGGACACTCAATTTGCCGACTGACAAGCACTGAAAGATACCGGTACTGCGGATTGTAGACCATAGGTGATAAATAACCTACACATTTCCTCAGCAGTGATGTACACACACGTACTTACCCAAACGTGTTGAAGTGGTTTCTTCCCACCATAGTCACATGAGGAGGCTAAAGAGCTCTCGGAAACTTGTTCTTGAATGGTCCGTTATCTCAAGTTACTCAGTATTGCATATGAGCACTCATTTTTGGCGGAATGACCTTGAATTTATTCAACATTGGCAGTAGAGCGTGTACATGTGTAGGGAACAATGCGTATACAGTATGTACAGTACATGTATATGTACTTGATTGTAAAAAAAAGAAATAATTTTGGTATTTACATTCAGAGAACCTCTCTCCAGTATTAGAATTGCTAACATTTTGTGTTAATTGAGGTTAAATTGAAAGCCATGGCTGCTTGCCTTAATTTGAACTTGAATTTCATTTTTATTTCCCCCTGTAACAGTAATTTTGAGGTTTTTTTTTTTCAAGGAAAACACTTTTTCATCCCCTTTCATTTCTTGTGTAATTTTCATTTCCCCAGGGGAGGGGGTAGCGAGGGCCCTCTTCCCCTCCCCGGGACGCCCTCACACCGACGTGTTGTTATAACGAATGTACACGTCTGTTGTGTTTCCGATCTCAGTGTTGAAGTGCGCAAACGGTCTCATTGCAAACACGCAAGGGTACATGTGCATAAACCTACTGGAAAATTCATTATTCCTCCCGTCTCGTATTTAATTCAACAGTCGGATGTCCCGACAGTTCCAAGTCCAAAAAGCAAATGTTTTGACTTGTGGTTTTGTTGCAACCTTCTTGATGCCCGCCCGCCTGCCTGCCTGCCCGCCTGCCTGCCTACGTGCGTGCCTGCCTACCTGCCCCAGTAGGAATTTGCAATGCATTAGAAAGGTTTGGTAAACAGGATGAAAATTGAGCCTTTTTGAAGGTATAGTGCTTGCTTGCCATGCACAGACTGATCATTTTACGAAATCAATCTTACTCAAAAAAGGCCAAGTGCACATGAAAAACGATCACCATCACGTTCTCCGGTTGCTGAGCATGCATGTTCTTTAAGTGACTCATTCAGTTTGTCATGAAGAAGTTCACACAGCTTGGGTTCAAATTTTTTCTAGCTCGAAGATTTATTTTTTTTCATTCAAGACTGCTCAATTGTGGAAGTGAATTTTTTTTTTTCTCTCTGGGAAGAAAGTTGATAGGGAAGGCGGTGATGCATATGAGCAGGTCGATCAAATTTGGCCACCAAGCGTAAATGAAAAGTCCTTTATAACATACACGCGGGAAAAAGGGTGGAGTACTCTGTGCACGAGCACGTTTCACTCGCATGTGTCGAGCATGGACTGCACCCACTGGCTACATCTATATGTACATGTGGATTGTAGTTATTGAGTGTTAATACGGGCAATTCCCCATAGTGCCCATCCAAGAGTTTGCAACGCATTGGCCAATCACAGTGCGCAAAATCTGTCGACCCTCTCCAAATGCACATTGGGTCAACAAATTTTGTGTATTTTGATTTGCCAATGCGTTGCAAACTCTTGGAGGTTGTCTGTTGTGAAACGCCCCCATTGCACTAGGCTTTCCGGTGAGGAAGCACCCCATGTTAATGTGTTTGTACAGGTTGCAGCTGGATACAGTACATCCATGGTCCTCTTCCACAATATCACCAAAACAGTTGATTCTAAACCAGTGTCTATTTGTCCTCATTGGAGCAGTTTTGCAGTCACCCTCTGCAGGGGCTGCTCCTGTAGCCATTAGGAGGTATAGAGTGTCCAAAAGTTACGGTTGTGGCTAGAAATAACACATGGTCCTATGGAAGCCACTTGTTTAGTGGCTGTGTTCACTTCTATAGATGTGCGTGTACGTAGCCACAGCCAGTTCATTCAGACACAGTTATGGTGAAGGTTGAGAGAAACATACATTGTAAATCCATAACCTGCCAGCTCCTATATGCAGCCAAACTCAATCCACATCCTCAGTGCAGTCAAACAATAAGCCTTTTGTGAGTTAAATTTGAATAAAATCTGGTACACTGAGTTCTCTGATCGCACATAAACATAATTTGAAGTCCCCAGACTAAAGACACTGTTACAGTACCTCATGATTCAGGGAGAGCTTTTGCATGGCGACCACCATCTCTGGAATGGACTGGTTCCTTTGTGCCTTTCTTATCCATTGAAAACAGTGTCTTGGTTGCAAGGTGTCTCTTACATAAACAAAAGTAAAAGGTTGCCCCAAGTCACAAGGCATATCAACGGTGTCTTTAGGGAAATGAGGCTTGTATAGATGTTAGTTTTTCCAACCACTGAATGCAGTGTCAGTCACACACTTATCACTGCCCGGGAATTCTGTAGAGAGCCGATGGCGTTGCAAAGCTTTCAGCAAACATTGGGACACTTTGAAATCACTCTGTTAAATTTAGGGCTCATGAATTCCCTTTTTTCTACTAGGTGTGAAGACTCGCACAATATTTTTTTCTAGGGGTTAATTATTCAGGTTATGCTATTTTTTGCACTGTGCATGTAACAAAAACAGAAAGCAAACAAACTCAAGTGCAAAAATCACCTAATCACAGTCACACAGTACAGCAGAGAACCACATTGCCTTATTAACTACCAGAAGCCCCAAAACATTGTTAATGCATGTAGTAATAAATGTCACAAGCCATCTCTTCAAAGGCTTTCCCATCATTTAACAACCTCACTGCTGACAAAAAGGGGAAAAAAAGAAAATGTCCGATCCCGGAATGGTTTAGAATTCTGCAGTCGTAAATTGTGGCCCGTATGTGTACAGTCGTCATTACCAGTATAAGATTAAACAGCCCTACTTAAATGAACGTTTTCGTTTAGTCGTTGTTACTTACGTGTACATGTAGACTGTGCTTTCTTGTGGATCTCTGGTGAAGTGTGTATGGAAAAGGTCTGGTTTGTGTGTTTTTATTTATTTTGTAGTGAATGGCACATTTCATTGTCGTGCTGACACGATGGAGTGTTTTCCTCGCTTTCACTAAATAGGAACTTCTCAATTCAAAGATCAAAGCATTTAAGTTTATAGACACTTAACCAACTCATGAGTAATTTGTAACATGATAAACTGGTCCATCTTCAACTCTTCCCACGTAGACGAGACGTGCCGAGTTAAATATTAAACCATAAATGCTTCACAGACTAATAGGGGTGGGGAAATTAAGCACGTTCTTGTGAACTCAACGGGTGGGCAAGGTCGCCATTACAGAACTGAAGTATATTCAGGGTTATCTCTGCTCTGAAATATTATATATATGTACATGTTTGTGTAACACAGTATCAACATTTATGTTTCTGAAAGAGTAGTTATCGGGAAGAAAGCATGATGTCAGACCAATTGTGCTTTGATGTCATCCAGTTTTTATTAATCAAATTTGGATGTTCATGGGCACCATGTGAATTATCTGGACATTTAAACTGAGTCATATTTAGCGTGAAATTAATTTACAGCGAGACTCGGTGATATTTTTTCTTCAGTTGTTTGCAGATAGTGAGGACGTTATATGTCATGAGCTTTACTTGTCTTTCTTATTTGCATCCTTTTTAATTCACATGTCTTTCAGGAAATTGACTCGAAAGTAAGGACTTAAATGTCTCATTGAGTCACATTGAAATTCACATTGGTTGGTTTATTACATTCACACATTTCAGGATAACATCAGGCCATAGACCATGAAGGGACTCGGTTAATACCTTTGGGTTTTAATAGGCTGATGAATTCTGTTTTAAGTACACACCCTGATCAAATGGAGACATATATGTACTGGTACACATGTATATGTGCATATTTGCACAAGCTGCAGGAGCCTGTCTGCATGGAATAGCTCCATTCTCCGTAATATTTTGGTGAAACCTACATCGACACAAGCAGTAGATATACAGAGTTCTGCAGTGCTACATGTACATTTACATGCATGTGATCTCACTAAACGCCAAGAGATATACTGCAGGGTTCGTGTTATATACCGGTGTACATTTGTGTGTATAAAGTCAGTGCTGCTTTCTCTATAGATGTGAGTTGAGTTCAGTGACACAAAACAGTCGCCAGATCACTGCGGCCTATTTTCATGGAGCTGCCCAGCTGAAGAAATCTATACAATTTATTTTGCAAAATGTATTGCCAAAAGCAGACCGTCAGCCTCATCTACATATGTATGGCAGAATTCGGGCCGGATGACCTGGAGGGCCGATTTCATAGTGCTGCCTCAGCACAAAATCTGCTTAAGCGAGAAAACCTTGTTTGATAAATCAGGTAACCAACCGAAATTCCATCTGATGTGCATGTATATTGTTTTGGGATCACATTCAGCTGTCTTTTGGTTAGCATGATAATCAGATAGAGTTGGAGCTGGTAACTTTTGTTTTTTTTAAGCAAGTTTTTGTCATGCTTATAAGCAAATTTCGTGCTTAAGCAGCCCTGTGAAATTGGCCCCAGGGTACGTATTTCCAGGATTAATCTAAGGCTTCTCTGCTGAGCTGTCCCAAGTTGTTCCGAGAGAAGTTTGTGATGTACTCGTTCATTCTGGTACAGGTGTATGAAGTATGAATAATGACACATCCCGACTGACTTCTCTCTGGGACTACTGCTATTTACCGATGCATTTCCGGGTAGCTGCAGGTCATATTCCTCTTTACCATTTCTCCTTCGATTCTTTTCAAAATGTCACCTCGTAAGACCCGCGGGTTACGACACAGTATGATTAATACCTGGAGGGATTGATTTCTCGGCTGCAGCCTCAAGATTGATATCTTCGCGGGGGGCTTTGGGTCTCCGCATTGTTAAATTTTAATTGTTATTCCCTTGATGAATTGAAGCCAATTTCAGAACCCAGCTGCAGCACGTTGACATCGTGACGAAACATTAATGTCATCTGAGTGAAAAAAATCAATATTTCCTCTCTGAGTTTCTGAAACCCACAATCTTGTCATTTTCTTCCAACCCCGATGATATCTATTGATCCACACAGGAATGAAATGTCATGTTACCCTTTCCTACTGAGTAAATTATTTCCTCTTCTTTGACTTACCAAGATTGCCAGGGACACGGGCGAAAACTAATTGATGTCTTCGTCGACAGGATTATTGTGTTGTCTGGGGATGCAGACAATATTGGTGATGAATTGTGGCGAGGTAATTATAGTATGCCCTGTACTTTCTCCACAGTGCTCGTGAGTTGTCTCAAATGTCTTGAGGCCTTTTCACACTTGGTCTCTTCCGGCTGCTGTTGATTCAGACCCGTGTTCCTCACCATGGGTCCTTGTTTTCTTGGGTGCTGATGGGGGGGGAGGTGTCCAAGCAGTGACCTCTGATGCTGCGGTTTGTTGCGATCAAGCACGTTCTCTTGGATAGGCCAGGGGGAGATTTTCAGCACAAATCGAGTTGAGAATTTGGCCAAAGTTGAGTCGGCTCTTGTCTTAAAGTAAAACACTTTCTTTCCTGGTGAGAATTACATGTACGGTACCTGGTATACATGTATGTTACAAGGTTAAAATCACATTGACTGGTGTGGAGTGAAATTTAAAAGTATTTTCATAAAAATCTTCATCAGATATTTGCATTCTCAGAAGAAAATGTTAAAGGAACACTCTTTTCAGACTGCTGAAGGAATTCTACAGGAAGGCTTTCTTAGAGATTTGAATAACTGTGTAAGCCTTTCTTAAGAAAAAAATAAACACTGCAATATTGTTTACATTTATTAACTACCAGTAGATAGTTTGCTTGTTTTTGGTTCAAGACGTTTTTATTTTCCGAACCCAGCCTTTTTATTGGTTCCATTCTTTCCATAGAAAAAATATTTTTTGCTTTCCTTCAACAAGCTTGTGATTTTTGTTCCCATGTTTGCCATTAAAGAAGAAAAAACTTCTCACCTCTTCCGTATCTGTTGTTGTTGTTGTTCTAGAACCATTCCTGAATGAACTTCATGAAGGACATAATAAATACCCTGCCATAGCTAATTGCCTCTTGGGTATACACTTCAACCAATCAATAAAATTGCGCCCCATAGAGACCTGCGCCCCAGAATACTAGACCTACATGACTGCAGAGCTGTATGAAAACCAACAACCCTCCATCCTTCCGTCAATCTTTGCCCACCACTTGAGAAAAATGTGGGCCAGTCCCTCAGGCCTCAATTTCAATTTGTGGAAATTGATGGCACGCAAGGGATGTACATGTGTGTCATATCAGCGGCTACTTACATGTAAAATATGGACTCTGTAGACATGTTGGAGGCAGCCAGGCTGGTCCATTTGTCTGACATTATCTGTTGATAATGGGTCTGTGATCACTTGATGATCAGCTTTGTGAGGGAATATATATATGCTCATATATCATGTCTATAAATTGTATACCTCATGTCCTGTACACAGGTACAATGTACTGTGTTAAGGCTGCTCCTTCAAAATGAGGCATAAGTTGCTGGGATTTGTATGATACATGTACATGTACATTATTACACTGTTCTCCTTCGTAGAATAGGGGGGTATTTTATTGTTTTGGAAATTTGCAGATTTCTCCATTTTTAAAAGGTTTTCCATCACAGGACTCTGAAAGCATTTTTCAAACATTGATTGATTGCCGTCATCAGTGCATCATTATCTGCTCCTTGAGAAGGGTCATGCACATGTATCCCCTTTACCGGGGATATTTATTGTCCATGTACTATACCATATCCGTATATGGTGAGGCTCCGGCAGCTATTTCTGCGGCACCGGAAGCTCACAGAATTATGAAAATATTTTCAGGGTTCCCACACTCAAAGAAAACCCTTGGGCCGAAAAAAAACAAAGTCGTCTGGGAAATAGGCACTAAAAATAAGGAAAAAAATTAGGTGCCCTGGAATCCTGTCATCAGAGGAAAAAAAGTGATGGACGGTCACGGAAATCAAGCTCATGCAAGCGTTATTTTTGACAGGCTATATACTTGATTTGATAATGGAATGATAGATTTTCAGGCTGTCCTTGCCATTCTAGCCAATTCATAATACTCATTAACGTTTCTCTGCAAAATGGCATTAACCCACTTCCTGCCGGGGCAGTTATCCATGTTGATGATGCTGCGCTGGGCCGGAATATTTATCATTTTTTTCTGTTCTCAAAATTCTTTTAAAAATCCTATCTTCATTTACTGGACACTTGCAAACACATGAAGGACTGTGTGGTGTCTACTCTAGCCTGACAGACAAAATCTATCGACGCCTGAGTATTTCAGCCAGGCCTGCAGCCTTGTAAAAAGAGCCCAGATTGTGCGGTCTTATATAACTTTCTTTTGTTCACGAACCTGGCTCAGTGCGCCCCTGACCGCTTTACAAAAGGGGCCAGATCAGCATGCAGCGGTGCTGTTCGGCTCATCGCTGCAGTGGTGGAGCGCTTTTGTCCCTGGTGGTAATCCGCTAAATGCCCAAACCATGGTATACTGTTTCAAAACAAGGCTGGATTATCTCCACTTTTGAGAGTGAAAAAAGGCCGGTAATTCCCAACAGCCTGGTCTTTTGTTCCGAGTACGGTCTTTTGTTACATGTCCGGATCCGGAATCACCAGCAGGAAGTGGTTAAATGGCATGAAAATGTATCATTTTAGTCCCGGAGAGTCCTGGAAAAGTCACGAAATTAAGTTTTTGGATTTCTTTGGGAACCCTGTTATTTTAGTGCTCAAATCAGAGTTCCAGCTGCACAAGTACATGTACCCTGAATCCTGAGCCAAACTTTACAATGAAACAAGGACAACTGAATAAAAGCAAGAGGGTGTGAAAGTGGACAGCTACCCTGTTAATTTTTTAGACTAATGAAGCTACAGAAAACCTTGCTTTAAATGCACATAGCACATGTACATAGCACATGTACATGTACATTGTGCATGTACATGAACAAGGTAGACAGCCCTTTTCACTACCGCCAACTTGATGATATTCATGTCAACTCATCTGATGCACTGCATCACTGAAGTGTCTCCAAAGCCTTGTATATTCCTAGACCTGAGTTGTTTTGATACATCTTTGCTTTTTCAGATATTGTGTGTAGTTTTTCAGCCCAAAAGTAATACCATCTTCACTGTAAACGAAATTAGTCATTTTGACCAATAAAAGTTGGTCCAGCTTATGTCTAAAATGACTGATTTAAATTAGACAGGCTAATGACTAACATTTATTTGTCAAAGATAAGTCAAATATTAGTCAAAGTTGACTAAAGTCAGTCACTGTTGAAGTTATTCCTGTCTTAATTTAACAAGTCATCAAGACCTGACTTACATGTACATGTACCCATGTTGGTCATTTTGAGCACAAAATCACTGCCTTTTCTTTACAGTGTTCCAGTTATTACATGTACGTTGCGAGCAGTGAATTGCGGTTGAGGAATTTGTGTCGACCTAAGATACTTGTTACTCGGGACTCATCAAGAATTTAACTTTGAACTTGTCTTGGCCTTGATTACATGTACTACACTGCTTGCCATTGGCTGGTGCTCTAATTGTCCTTTGATTGCCCAGTTGCAAACTTCAACTTGGTGCCTGGAAGCATAAGCGCAGGTCCCAGACTATTCAAGACATCGATGAGCATATCACGAGTGTTTTAATAACGTTACTGTACTCATCAAGGCTTACTTGTCATTTCTCCCTCTCTCCGCCCTCAGCCTCTGACTGCCTGGCGTTCATGCAGGCCGGCTGTGAGCTGATTAAGGTCCGTTCCCCCTCCAGGCAATACCACCGAATCTTCTCTTTGAGCGAGGAGCTCTCGGAGATCAGATGGCACCCAACATCCAAGAAGCCAGACAAGGCCAGGAGTAAGTCTAGTACTCGGAGGCAATAATCTCCATCCACAGCAATCTAATTCAGCTTGGTGGTCTATTCCTTGACTCCATTTAGTGTGCGTGTAATGTAGGCTACTAAACGTTGCAATTGAGAGTTGACCTGGGAGTGGGAAATACTTTTGACACTTTTCTCTTCCCTGGGAATTCATTTTCATTTCAAAAATATGAAAACAATTTCCCACAGTGGGAAGACATTTTTGCGTCTTTTCACACACAAGCGGGAAAATTTTCTTCGCGCATTTTCACAGATATAGGAAAAATGTTCACGCTCTGTGAAATGCAGATTTGTGTGTGTGGGCGAGTTTGTTTCTGCATTCAATTGGGGACCCTGAACAATAGAGGACAATAAGGTCCCCGATTGACAGAGGGTCCCCGATTGACAGAGGGTCCCTGATTGACAACTGTGTACAAAACATATGGGTGGTCTTCTAAAAAAGTTAAAGTACAAACAAAAGAGGAACAATAGAGGGTCCCCAGTTGCAGGCAAATACACACTTGAGAATATGTATGGAAATTCTTTTGACAAAACCAGTATTTCCCATTGTCAGTCGCAGTGTTCAAAACTTTCAATAGAGGGTTTGCTTGGCTGCCACCTTGCAGGCCAGGGCTTTTGTTCCACAGGGCCTTCACAAAGGGGGTATATAATGGAGAAAAATAACTGCCCTGCAAGATGGCTACCATGCAAAGCCTCTACTCAAGAGCTTTTTCGTTAGTTGCAGTGCTATTATCTTGCAGAAAAGGTCTGACATTCTGTCACTGTCAAGACTGCAGGGTCCACACTCTGAGCAAACGCAAATGCAATTTGGAGGCGTCAGATCAAACCTTTGCACTGCAAATTCTCCAAATTGAACAGATTTCGCCGTGAACGTCTCAATCCTGATGTCAGAGTTGGTTATTGTTAACATTCACCTGAAGTATGAATGGGCCTCTCTTGGGCCTAGAGCAAGACAATTTACTGATTTATGTTTCCGTCTTTTAAGACACCCTGAAGGACTTAAATACATGTACTTCCAGTGGTCATATCCCTGCATTCGTACGTGTGCTTGTATGTCCACCTGTTTGCAATACTTGCCCGGTATCAGTCATTGTGGAAAGGAATGCTTCCCAAAGGCACTACTGCAATATCTGTAGCGGTGTCCCTGAGCAGGGCACCAACTGATTTTGTCACTGTTGCGGTACTTACATGTACATGTATCTCATACAGTGTGGTTCTCTACTATAAAGAGCAGAATTAAGGTTTAAGTACCGTACTTACTACATGAACATTACATGTAGAACATGTAATTCTGGGAATGCTTTTGCATGTACATGTAGGGTAAATATTTTGGGTTTGAGACCTAGCCAAGATCATTTAAACCTTGTCCTTGATGAAAAGGGCAGTTATACTAGTTATTGATGCATTCTTACAATCTGTATATGTGTCATACATGTACATACCCGGTACATGTACATGTTCATTAAGCCACTGAAACATGTATGTGTACATGTAGAAAGCTGCAGGTTCAAATCCCATGTACGTGATTTTGGCACTAAAGTACCTCAGTAGCCATGGTGGCATTGCTCATTGGAAGAATTACCTTCTCTGTGAGCAGTAATGTTTCATCAACGTTTCCCCTTGTCTGCAAAAGTGAGATATTGAAACAAATCTCTGGCCTGATCCCCCCCCCCGAAAAAATTCCTTTGATCCACCCCATGGTAGTCTAATTATTCTTTTGTACTGTATATGTATTGTAGTCGCCATAGAATCAATCAAAGAGGTCCGGGTTGGCAAGAACACGGAGACGTTTCGCAATCGCGAGTCCACCGCCGAGTTTCCAGAAGAGTGCGCCTTCTCCATCATCTTCGGCGACAACTACGAGACGCTGGACCTGGTGGCCAACTCCCCGGACGAAGCCAACATCTGGGTGACTGGGCTGAGCTACCTGGTGGGAGGGAACAAGAGTAGATGTAGGTCACTCGGCAAGCATGCGCATGCCTCACTCATTGACGATATATTTTCTGTTGTCACAGATGTGTTCAACTATTGCTATTGGTCGAGAGCCTGACATGTGACCAGGCTTAAATAGTTGGCAAAACAGCAGCAAGCTGTGCATGCAGTAAGTGTTATGCGCACACCAATCTCCATTTAAGGAGACTGTTTGAGACTACTTGTGAGAGAAACATACCAAAGCATAACTGAGGGGTGTTTTAAAAAGTGAAGTAGCGTTGTTGAACAAAATCGTTGCAAATCTGTTACTTTTAGTTCTGATTTTTCTGACTCAACATTTATTTATGAAAGGGAATAAATACATGTACATGTATTTGTTTGGCCAGTCTTAAATTCAGCCAAGCACACATATATTCCGTGATTATAGATGCGCAATATTTCTTTTTCCATTTATTTTCAAAGCTTAATCGGTACTAACATTATGATATTACTCCCTGTTCTATACTCTGAGCCACGACAATCCCATGAAGTGCTTTATTCTTTAAATATTCCACTTTTAAATTTACACTTTTTTGCAGCACCTGAAGCAATAGAAAAGAAACAGGACATGAGAGACAGATATCCTTTGCTGTAGTTTTCAATTGTAAATTGTGGTAAAAATTTGTTTGTCTTTTTTAACGAGGGACGCATTTCAGCAAAGGGGGATGAAAAGATAAACTTTTGATGTGACTTGTGGTGCAATCGTGATTGAGGTGCGACTGCTCTATGACCGATTTGAAATTGTCTTGTGATCAGCGAGTTTACAACTCCAAAGCTATTTGACCCTTAACCCTTGACCTTATCTCAACACGTGGCTGCAAGAGATGTTTGAGAAGGCCGCGGGGACCGAGGTGGGTCAGCTGGACGAATTTGAGGTCATGCAGCTGATGAAAAAACTCAACAACGGCGTGACATCAATGAGGGTCCGCCAGAAATTTAAGGTGGGTACTCGGATGAAATTTCTGAGGACATCCATGGGATGTTTCAACTGCTATGCGTTTTCATTACATGTCCATGGTGTGCCACAGATTCAGTTTTCCATATTTGAAATTATTCATGCACATGTAGAATGAGCCATTTACGGGAGTATGTTGTAAAAGATCATTTATTTTTTCCCATCAATCCCACGTCCAAATTGACTTCCAGATAGGAGACATGAAATATGAGGAAAACAGATGAACAAAATTAACAACCCCCCTCCCCCAAACCAACCTGTTGCCACTCCAGAGTACTCCTTTTCCTGGTACAGGAGGCATCACAATACCAAGGCCCTGATCAAGTTTGCCTCTCAGTTTGTGTCCTGAATTGAAGCTCTCAATCTAGAATCATTTGTTGCGTTTCCGGATGCATTAGAGTTCCCCCATGGTCATGGAAAATCTTGAATAATCAGGGGAAGAAAGTTGTGACAAAGTTATTTGAAAAAAATTGGGAAAAATACCGTGTCTCGGAATCCTGTTGTCAGAGAAAAAAAAACATGTAAAAGTCATAGAAATCTGGTCTTACAAGAGTTATTTTGGATGGGTCGTTTGACCGTGGAATAATGATAAATTTAAAGGGGCTTTCCTTCTCAGTCTTTAGCAATGGCTGTGACAGATTTCCAGTTCATAGAACTTGTACCAAACACCTTTTTGATGCAAAAAAGTATTAAAAGTCATGAGAATTGTCAAATTTCAGTCTTGGAAATGTCCTGGAAAAATTATGGAATTTGGTTTTCCAGATTTCTGTGGGAAGTCTGTCCATTCATGGCCAGTTACCTACAAAAGTATACACTTAGATTTTCACATTAACATGCGCTTGGCATCTGTTTATTAAATCCTGCCTCATGGAGATGGAAATACAACTTCCACCTTGCCCATGTTTTGTCTTCGTCAGGAAATGACGCTGTCCAAGGTTCGCGACGGAGCCTCCAAACCCACACTGACCAGCTACGAATTTGTGGACCTCTTCAAAGAGATGACAACGAGACCAGAGATATACTTTCTCTTAGTCAGGTTAGTTTACAAGTTGGTCTCTTGGCCACAAGACAGTTGAATGGAGGGTATCGATAATTACAATAACTCAGCTTCATAATATGACGGCATCCACCAGAATGGGCCTCAAGGCTTAATAGAATCAAAACAAGACTGAAAATATAAAACCAGAAATAACTACAAAATACTGTAACGAGAGCTGTAAACAGGGCAAATTCATTTTCAGGGCACCTTTAAGTTCACAGACCAAAGAGAGAACAATTTATGAAAGACAGGTTTGTTCCAAAGATGAGGGCCTGGATGGGAAAAACGATCGATCTCTTCAGGACTTGCGAGTCTGGGAAAGACTCGGAAAGATCTCGGAAGATCTCAAGTATCTTGGCGGATCGCACAGGGTTGATAAACTCAGGTTGTACTGAGGAGGGGAATCATACAGGTAATGAGAAATGAACGAGAAGTGTAAAGATGATCTGTATGTCATGCTTGCCTTAAAACCAAAGGCAGAGCAGCGTGTGTGTAATGGACAAGGTAGCAAACAAATGTTCTTGCTGACTGAAGACTGTGAGATACCGGCTGCTTAGAACAGCGCAACACATGATGAACTGCAGATCGCAGTGTATGAGACAACAGAAAGCGATGTGTAATAACTGAGTCCTGTCCATATCAGTATGCTGTTTGGACAGCGTTCCTTCATTTAAAGTCTCCAATGAACTTGAATTACCGGAGCTTTACTTGGTAGGCCTACATGGCACACTTCAAAATGTTTTTAAAAAATACTACATTAGAGGTTAGTGCATTCATGAAGAAGGTTGTATGACCACCAGCATAGAAATGTGATAATCTCAAGGCACTGCATGGTACAAAGACAGAGATAGGTGCGTGTGAGGCATTCCAGGAATAAAAAGGAGAGAACTGGTCAGAGGTGGAAATAAGGGTTTACTGGCTTAGGAAAAACAGAATTGAAGTTCCCTCACAGAACGGTTCAATGCACTCTACGCGGACATTCCATTGACAGGTTATGACAGTCAAAGTTTACATGTATCCTCATCCCCCCCAAAAAAATGAAATCCGCAAGAAAGGCATCTCAAATTCTGAGTTTTGTATCCATCAAATGAATGATGCTCAGGACTGTTTGTTTAAAAAAATGCAGGAAATTCTTAATTCTGCATGTACATTATTTCTTTAAAACTACATGTATGGTTTATGGACTTATCGATTACAAATCAACAAATCCCAAAATCAAGGAAAAGAAATCATGCAATTTATATTTTCTCCCCTTTAGGCGGAGCTGAGTTTCATCTCATTTTGCCACAGTGCCTCACAACACAGTAGACATTTGTGTTTGCTCAATGCCAATGGCATTAACTCTCTTCCACTCTTGTACGGGTATTTTCCAGAAATTAGGGCTCTTTTTTTTTTTTTTTTCGTGTTCCAGTCACATCTGACATGATTTTTGCAAGTTACACATTTTCTAATTTCCAAGAGCGATGAATTAATGCAAATTAGCTGCCAAACACACAGTAATAGTTTGTAATCAATTCCGGGGACATTTCCATGTCAAATAACAAAGGTCAGATGTAACAGGGACACAAAGATGTCACACTTTTGGACCCCTAATTTCTGGAATTACCCGTATCCTGCGGGAAGACAAGAGATCTGACCTCAAGTCATAATATGTGAGGACAAGCAACGTCCTCAGAGATCCCCAAGTCACGTTTGCTACCTTGTACATGTACCTCTCACTCACAAAGGTTCCATGCACTTTGCCAGTGAAAATGTATCCGAGTCAGTTGAATGGCATTAATTACCAAAGCATCTATACATGTACATGTATACATGTAGCTCCCTAAGTAATTTGATCACCAATAGACTCATTGAGATACATTGACAGCTGTAACCCTATACTATTCTCATCAGGTATTCCAGCTCCGAAGTTATGACGATAGACGACCTTCTAATATTCTTGGAGGCGGAGCAAGGGGTTCGTAAACAATTTTTAAATGTCCGACTTGCGTTATAGCGGGATACCCCCAGGACAGATTTAGCACCAAATGAAACCCACAGATGGAGTGCTCGTATTTTGATGGTAATTTTGAAGTACATTTTGAATTTGAACCGCATGCGAAATGGTGCCCTGTGGGGGCGCCTGTCGAAGGTATAATGCATACCAAGCTTCCATTACACGTCTTTTAGAGGTTCATGGTTCCATAGGGTTTATAGATGCGGTCATGTGTTGTTTGTTCTGATGTTGGGGGTGATGATGTTAGTGTTGTGTTTGTTGGTTGATGTTTGTTGATCTTTTTATGCTTTTTATATTTTTTGGTTTTGGTATTTTTTGGGGGGGGCTTCCATATTTCTTGTACATGTACCTCAAACAGAATGTGTGAAGTCAGGTAAATGTACATGTATATTGTGAAGCTATGAAATGCAAAACAATGTATAGATACCCACTGTAGGATGATTTAGTTGGTAACCAGATTTTGCTGCATGAAAGAATATGCAAAGCAAAGTGGTACGCCTAGGGAATAACCCTTAATTTACATACGGTAGCTTTGAGCATTTCCCCCTTTTCTTTAATCTGCCCATCTGGCATGATGCACTTCATTAAAAATGAAATTAAAAGTGGTTTTGTAGGAATAGCGTATGATGAAACAGCTTACTGTCAGTTGGTCATGCTCCGAGAATTCCAGCTGGTCACATTGCACTTACGGTAGTTCCATCTGCCAACTCATGAGACCCTCGTACGGGGCCTCTGCACTCTAAAATTAATATTGGGCATGCAGGTTTAGTTTAAATGAATTGTGTACATAACGTCTTGTCAGCCTGCGGGTTCTAATTTTGTGTGGGAAGGGGGAGTTGGGTCATGCCTTGCATGCAAGATGTTGGTGTTTGAATGTTGCGTTTGTTTTTTTTTTTTATGGAGTGGAATTTTCCAAGCATGTTGAGCTGAGAACCGGCAAAGACATGCAAGGGAACTTGGTCAAGGGTATCACTGGAAGGTTTTTAAATGAGAAAAATGCACTCGCGTGGAAATAATCCGCATTAAATGCGGAAGCCAGGGATAACATTTCACATTATGTTCTCCGTGAGAGCACATCGGAAGTACAAGCGTAGATGTCTTGAATGAGATGAATGAATGAATGAGGCTTCCTTGGGGAGGGATAATTTGGAGGGGAATTTTTTCTTTCTTTTCTTTTCCTTTCTTTCTACGCACATACTAGTTCCTTTTCCTCTGCAAGTGGGCTGTTGAAGAAACTGGAATCCCTGAAACCAGTTTCAACCACCTTTATGCTTGAGGTGGTGGAACTTTTGAAAATGAGGTCACAAAACTAACAGGTTCACATCCATGAAGCTGTATACAAATCACAAGCGAAAATTGAAAAGCGGGATGTGGATGCATCTGCCGCCCCTGCTGAAAATCGGTCACAGGAAGTATGCGTGTACATGCACTTGCACATGTGTTCACTGTATGTTTATTTCAAATCATGTTAGCTTTGAATGTGACTTTGCTTAGCAAATAATTTTTGTGCTCGAGAATTAGATTTCTCTTGTCCTTATAGTACATGTCTTGGGTGTGAGAATTCAGCTTTGGGGCTGATTTCAGCTTTTTTTGATCGGACGTTTACCCTGAATTTCGGCTATTTTGTACACCTGGTTTGTGCAAAAGTATTGGAACTTTTCACATCTCAGTTGTTTGCTACGGTAGCTGTTTTCAGCTTTCATTTTAAGTGGCCACTCACACCCCTGACAGGTACAAGTTAAATTGATGTGATCAGGCCAAGGTTTGCTTTGCCATATATGTGTTTTCATCCATACATGTACCTCATTAATGCCTACATTTTAATGCAGTTCAGTCATTCTTATTGTTTGAGAGGTCATCATGGGCCTGGTCTTTACCGGTTGATGAAGCACTGGTTGGCAGTGTGCCACCTCACGTTCATGTAGTACTCGCATATCAATTTCCGTGTATAGGAGATTGTTACTGGCCAGAGGAGCATACCATAACTTAGGCAGAGGGGTGTTTGAAGAGAAAATGTGATAAAACTGCTGGGAAAAAAAGTTAAACTTACATGTACTTGTTTTTACTTTGCGACTCAAAAGGCACATGTATTTACCACTTGGCTGGTCTCATGTAATCAATTGTTCAGATCAGCTTTGGAAAATGGATACCAACAATGTCCCTCTCCCTCGACTCAGTCATTATCAGCCTCCATTCTGATGTCTGATCTGTTCTTTAAGCAAAGACCAGCCAGGCACCTACATGTAGTTATTCCGTTATTTCAGCAGATTAGCCAATCAAATAAAAGATTGTTTAAGTACAGAAGATCCTTGGTATCTGCTTACTTCTCAAATTGTCATTAATCTCCGATCTTGAAAAGCAAGTAATCACAAACTGGTATGGGCAATTCTCCCCCTCACGGGAAATTTGTCTTTCCCGAGCTTATTATTATTTTTTGTAATTTGCGCACGAAAAAAGATGAACTTCAAAGAATGAACCATGAAATACACGTAGTTGGTTCGTGTATAGTCTCGTTGCCTTTTAATATCTCTGTCATTTTGGTGCAGTATTCCCTTTCATTTAAAAATTCCAAAGAACATTGAGATCAGTAATGGCGTGATGAACTTCTGCTTTCGTGTGGAATTTCTCATCAGCACGTTTGTTGAGCATCTTCTTGAGATTGGTCTGCGATCGGTGGAATAGGGCACAGTGGTTGTCACGATCCAGTTCTTGTTAATCTTGGATGCTTCCTGAGGTATACTGATCCACCCACACTGTGCCTTCCTCATTAATGGACCCTCCAGTTCTACCAGTGTCTGATGGGGTATTTGTTTGGTTGTTTACTCACTGCGCAGATGGCAGGCGTGTCGAGGGAGAAATGTCAAGCCATCATCAACAAATACGAGCCGTCTGCCGAAGGCCGGGAGAAAGGCCATCTGGGAATAGACGGTGGGTCACTAATTTGTATACTTGAGACTCTAAGTTGTTTTTTTGTGTCTTCTCCAGAAGACGGACTAGATCTTTAGTGACTTGGAAGTTCAAACTTTGCATGTTGCAGGAGGAACTTTCAAACTACACCTGGATCCCTTTTTGCTTTCAACCTTGTCTGCATGATATTGGATCATTTGCATATTGAAAACCTTGTTATCATAATCAGATGCACTGACGGTTTGATGTAATGATACAGTGCAACAAAAGATCTTCCGTCTTTCTGAGTACACGGGGTCCTTGTGTACATGTACGCATGTGCTTGACCCTTTTAATGGTGTGACTTTACAACAGAAATACTTTCCAAAGTCTCAGACTGACTAAATTCAAAATGATTGCCGTACTCTTTTTTTATTTGGAAGAACAATGAGCATCCATTGTGTGCTGGAATAGGAGATAGGGTGATACACACAGCAACAACGTCCCCTTGGCTGTTCATGCAGTTGACTTGGACTGTACCTATCTTAGTTGACCATACTCTGTCGAGGGTGGATTCTGGGGGGTGGGATGGGAGTGTGTGACCGGCCTTCCTAAAATTGAGCCACAATTAATTTCTACAAGTAATGTCAGGACAGCAGTTTTTTTGGTCTGTTCATTTCCCTTCTCTCTAAAAAATGTAAAAAGCCCCAAAATGTTGCCCTACCCGTGAGAAAGGCCATTAAAGGTCTCATGAAAGTATTTCCGACTTTCATAGGCACCATGAAAGTTTCCACCCCCCCCCCAAAAAAAAACTTGGTTTTGGATCTGTCCATGTATTCTGCTGGGTGCACATGTGCGGTCTGTTAGTGTCACCGTAGGCCCGCACAGAACTTTCAACCCGAGTTGAAAAACTTCTCACCCAAACTAGTAACCTGTCTCCAGTCCAGTGAACATGAAGCAAAGAATGTATTCAGAAAAAGTAAATTCACCCGGTGTCTGTCTTTTTCTCTACTTCCCAGGCTTCACCAACTACCTTTTATCCGAGGACTGTGATATCTTTGACTCACAGCACAGGCATGTGTGTCAGGACATGACGCAACCTCTATCCCACTACTTCATAGCGTCATCGCACAATACGTAAGCATTTGAGTATAATTTGTATGATTTTGTACAGTAACTTTTTTTACTAAAAAGGAGCCATGAGCTAGGTCATTGTCTAATTATTGCTAGACCTGGAGCCAATTTCATAGCACTGCTTAAGCAAAAAAATTATTTGAGCGTGAAATAACCTAGCTTGACAAATCAGGTTACCAGCCAAAACTTCTTGTGATGTATATTGTTTTGGAATGGTATTTACCTGTCTTTTGGTTAGCATGACAATCACATAGAGTTTGAGCTGGCAACCTTTGTTTATTTATTTTTTTGCACTTAAACAAAGTCTGTGCTTAAGCAGCTCTATGAAATTGGCCCCTGGAATTTTATACTTTCATTG
This sequence comes from Acanthaster planci, assembly GCF_001949145.1. The sequence continues at coordinate 965,441 of NW_019091452.1, forward strand.
CCGAGTATTAAACTAGAACTGTAATGAATGTTCATTTGAATTCTACACATAAGTGTTCAAACGTAACATTATCCTATGCTTGATTTACAAATACCAGCACACGTACCCATGATGCATGCACTTTAAGCAAATTTCCTTACTAACCTGCTGACATACAATTATGCTAACCCCTGAAGCGTGCTAACCATTTGCACATTATTTTCGTTAATAGGCATGTTTTGCTAAAAAAAGGCTAGTTTACAGAACGCATAAAATAGGAGTGATTCATATGATGATGTACCCACAACATCTACTATTTCCCCCCAAAGTCATCTTTTTTATCTGGGAAGTTGATGTTGGTAACTATGCTGTGGTTTCATTACGGGCTACCGCTCTTTGAAGATAGCGAAATCCAGCACGGGGAGACTTTGAGACACTGGTGGCAGCAGACACACTGGTCCTTTTTAAAGGTATTGCATGTGCTCAGAACTACGCATTCATGCTCAGAACAATGTGTGCATGCTCAGACCAATGGGTGCATGCTCAGACCAATGCGTGCATGCTCAGAACTGGATAAAAAGGATCGGTATTTCTGTCGCCACCAAGCATCTAAAAGTCTTTCATTGAGGTCACTAGATATCATTTTTTTTTTTGAATGGTATTTACTAGAAGTCAAAAATAGGAGTGATTCACAATATGATGCACCCCCTACTTCCATTTCGGAAGTTGACATTGGTAGCTACATGTATGACAGTTTAATTACGGGGTGCAATTCTTTTATGATATTGAAATGCAACGATTGAGTTGATGGAAGTTGACAAATTGAAGAGATGTGTGTGCTAGCTGTCTTGCCATCTGATGTAATGACAAGAGCGAGGAATTTGCAAATTCATGTTTTGGAAATGTGGACAAGGAATCATAAGCTTGCAAGCGTGTTCTGCTGGTACAAGGCACAAAAGACAGTGAAGGAACCAACAAGTTACCACCAAATAAGACTTAAAGGTTTTCATGGTGAAAGAAACTAGCTTTATTGTAAAGATTGCGGTGACACCATGTATTTATCTCTTCTTTGAGTATGTGCGGTTC
>NW_019091452.1:975132-1044541 GCF_001949145.1 Acanthaster planci
TTTTGGATGCAGGATCAAAAGTTGTTTGATATGTCCTGGATGCCGGACCTCAAAGTTTGTGACATACGTATACATGCATTTTCTTCTTTTCCTTGGCTGCAGTTACCTCACCGAAGACCAACTAAAAGGGCCGTCCAGTGTGTCTGCCTATGTCAAGGCTTTGCAAAAGGGCTGCCGATGGGTTGAATGTAAGTTGACAGCAGGGGATAGTTTAAGGGCTGTGACAAATATCTGAATAACGAATATTCTTTTTTTAATTTGAATATTCAAATGCAAAATTCATTGTTTTGTTTTCAAGCAGATTCAAATGAAAAGTGTCAAAATCTTACATCAATTTAAATGGAATAGAATTTTTCAACAGGGCAAGAAGTATTCTTTGTCTCTAAATCATGCTAAATCGTGGCTGGAGATACTCCTAGATGTGAGAAGCTATTATATTGATCACAATGTACAAATGTGTGTCATTGCAACTGATTTTGTATATGTTTGTTCATCAACAATCTGCTGGTCGGTACAACCGAATACTCGGATATTCGATCAAATTGAAAGTTGAATATTTGAATAGTGAATTATTTGAATTCACTCAGCCCTGGGTGATTTGAGAGGATGCAGAAATACTAGCCAGGGCAGGTTTAAGAAAAGGCACATACCGCCAGGTTTATAGCAGAAACAGCCAATACACCAGCACTTTGCCAAAAACTATGACTGGTTCCCACAAAATGAGTCTTGAAGGCTTTTTTTTTCCAGTAATTTTGTTTGCATTCAAAAGAGCAAACAGACCCTGATTTGACAGTTTGACTCAGTTGGACAGCTGAATGGAAACGGACATTGTGAGGATGAAAACAAAAGGAGGGTTTGACTTCCATTGTAGAACATTCCTCTAACCGGTTTACGCTGGTTTTTTGCAAGTGCATACCTGGCCTGGCCTGGGAATATTCCTACTTTTCAACATGAGAATATACCACAAGACAGAATCTGTTAATTGTTTGGTTTGTACAAATAACCACCTTTGTGAATCATCTGTACAAGATGTATTCGATATTGGTGCATGTATTCTGTTTTGCTGTGGCTGTCCTCCCCGTGCTGAAAAGCACCCCCAATTGTCGAAAAAAAGACAGGTGGTTACAAGCGGGTTCTTGCACGCGTTCTGTGTGTACGCAAAGACCATACATGCCCAAGTAAATGAAGTTATGTGTACTCAGCGTCAAACGTGCATATACTTGCGCGCCTCACGGTGCACCTATGCAGTGACTACCAATAAAGCATGCCCTCTAATTCTGTTCTGCTCGGAGCGGAAGTCATCTGAACATGGCTTTACTGTGACGGAATTGCTTTTATTTGTGGAATTTGGGATGTCTTGCATTACAGTGGATTGTTGGGACGGAGGTAACGGGGAGCCGATCATCTACCATGGCCACACGCTGACGTCGAAGATTTCCTTCAAGGCAGTGATTGAGGCCATCAACCAACATGCGTTTGAGACCTCGCAGTAAGCCTTCCTTTACTTTTTGGGATAAGAGCAAAATGTTTCCAACAAACCATAATGTTGTAGAGCAAACCTGCAGAGATGGAAGACATTTTCTTTTTTTTTAGAGGTGGCAGAAAAACCGTTGGTAAACATTCTTGGTGAAACCATAGCCTTACCATATATGTACATGAAATTACTAGATGATGAGCTGCCAGAGAGACTTTGACGCTGACCTGGGCGCAAACATTATGAATCCGTGTGCGTGTCTGCCGGACCTTTTTGAAATAAGATGGAACAAATTCCAAAAAGTTTACTCTAAATGCAGCCTGGAGGTACATCATCCACGGATGAACACGTTTGCTCTCTGTGATGCAGTGAAAAACTCAGCCAAATTCACCTGCAGCACGTACATGTATGTCTATACATGTATGTGCTTTCTTCAAACAGAGCAAAATGAAATGCCGAATTCCTGATTATGCATTTTAATTTTGTGGCTTGTTTGCAAATACCACCTTTTGGTTGGTTTTCCATTTACCATAAATTTGCTCAAAATGGACATTTGTCCTGTTAATTTCAAATAAGGTTGTATTTTCATTTAGTATTTAGCCGTCATTGTATTATTATCTGGTGTTTTAATGGCTGTGTGGGGTTTTAACACTTTGTGAATTATTCTTACACTTTTGTCCTGATGGCCGGCCATAGTTTTAATAAAAGGAGCCACTTGTAGGAAAACATGACTATGGCGTCAAAGGATTAGGCCCAATACAGATGCAAATCGCTATAGTAAATTTGCACTAAATAATGACTTTTTCACAAGTTCCTGCACCAACGTGGATATCCCCAGCAGGCTTCACTTTACACGTCGAATTTGCACTAAGCAAGTTAATTTAGCTTCACGTCGATTCTGACTGAGTCTAGAGACTAAAATAACCATCTATCAGCCCGGGCGAGATTCAAACTGACGGTCTCAGAGGCAAACAACAAAAAAATATCAATTTCATGTTTCATTTCTCTTTTGAGCACTAGCCATCAGATCTGAAAATAGTTCATATCAGTGAAACGCTATCTACACATGCACATGGTAAGTATGTTGTCCTGTAACTTAAAACTGATTGCCGAAATTGTTACTGCGTCACTGATATGAAGTTCACTATATCATCTTTCAGATTTCCATTACTAGTATCCATAGAGAACCATTGCAGTGTGGAGCAGCAGGAAGTAATGGCACACCATATCAAAACAGTATTTGGAGGTGAGTACCTAGATATCAGCTGGCTGATGATTAGCCCTAACCCCCAAGGCCCTTTTACAAGGAATCATTCTGAATGCTCCGAAATCCTCCGAATTTCAACATGAAAAAATTGCATTTGGCCTAAGTCCTTCAAAATTTCGTGAAAATGTCATTTGGAGGTGTGCCTAACTGCCCAAATCCTTCAAAATCCTCCGGCAATTCCTGTTGTTATGTTGAGGCAGTGCGAATGGCACTCTTGAGCTGTGCAGTGGATTCAAAAGAAATATCGGGCTGAATTTGTACTTGATTTTAGCACAAACAACTTTAGGTCTAATCCATGACCTTTATGTATGGCATCCTTCGAAATCAGACTAACAGTGTGCTGGCATTGTGGAGAGGTACATGTACATGATGGAGTTATGCTTTGACCTCTGCAGATAAATTATGGATCAACTCACCTGACGCTTCCTCTAATTACCTGCCATCGCCAGAACAGCTCAAGGGGAAGATTATTCTGAAGGTAAGTCGTGACTTTGTCACTTTGGCCCAGACTCTAAAGTGCCCATGTATTGTACTGTTGTTCTTTAATTTCGATCAAAATGTATCCTTGCGTTTAATCTTATTTTGTTTGGTTGTTTTGGTAACGGCATTTTGGTATCTTTTTAATCTTTGCCGATGTAAATTTCCATAATAATGAGCAAAATTGTGATGTTATTTCTGAAAGAAATGTTAATGTTACCGTTACATGTATTTCAAGAATAAAGTTTCCAATAATCTGAAATGGTTCATCGTTGATGATTTCTTGATATACATTTATTTATATACATGTATCTATGTTTGATTTATTTTGATTGTTAATAAACTTTTGATTCATTTTTACACACGAGAAACTCCATCCCCCTAAAACTGTCTTCCTGAAAGCAGCAAAATATTAAAAATGTATTTTTCCAAAAATGTCTTAGATTTTTGTGGTGTCATATCTGAAACTACATGTTGTTCTTCTGTATAACTTGTGATGTTGGATTAATTGTAAGTTCAAAATGCTTTGACACATTTTAGAAGCACTGTACCTGTAAGGGTTACAACCAAAAGTGGAAGTACCAATTCAGTCACTTTGAGATTCCCCATCTGCTACTAGGTTCCAATGTCACCAAACATAGATTATGGAAAGACTCACAATATACGTGATAATGCACAAGGCGAGATGGTGTCGCATAGGGCCTGTTGCATTCATGGCGTAACTGAGTTAACTTCCAAACTTACAAATTAAATCCAAAGGTGGATCCAGAATGAAATTTTCACGGGAGGCCAAAAAGGTTTTGGGGATTCAAAAGTTGGAAATGTTTTTCGTGTAACATTTTGTGGCCTGTCTACAAAGTATGTTTCTTTTTTTTTTTACAATTTTTTGGAAGAGTGGGACATGAAATGGATCAATGAAGTCGCCCTTCTCTGCAGTATTTATTTTTCAACCAAAAAATTTCAACTTCTCTTTCGGAGGGCTGTGGCCTGTGCTGTGGCCCCAAATCTGCCTTTGTTCGAAGCAGACGTACATGTAGCAGTTGCTATTACAACATGCCAGTTCAGTATTTCATAAAGGCAGGGTCTTTTGGAAACAAAGCACTTGCACAAATTTGCAAACTCGGCTACACTGAAAGGACAGATCGTTGCAAGCGGTGTTCCTAAATAGCCTCTGTTTGCTTCGGTTTGGGCGTGCCCTGTTAGAATACGGAAAGGGTTCGTTGTTGACACTCCTCCGTTTATCTCTCAGGGGAAGAAGCTGCCTGCCGATTTTGTCGGAGAAGAAGGAGAAGTCACGGATGAAGATGAAGGAGCGGACAGCGAGAGGCGGAGAATTAAGAAGGTCAGTTGCCAAATGAAAAAAAAGTTCATGATGATTGACTGTTATTTTTACTCTCTACCCAAACATTCCGGGGCCAAATGTTTATTTTGACTTGGTCTTTGGTTGGTTTGTTTGTTTGTTTGTTTGTTGGAGTGTTGTGGGTGTTGGGGTGTTTGTTTGTTTGTTGGGTTGTTGGGGTGTTTGTTTGTTTGTTTGTAGAGGGTTATCTTGTCGACTGTTTGAAACATTTTTTTTTTTTTATTTTGGGCAACTGTTACATGTTTTTATTTTTGACGCAGGGTTTTACAAATGTTTTTACCATTGTGTGTCAACTGTACATTGGTTGAAGAGGTCATTCGCAAATCATGATGTAAAAGTTAGTGTACCATACTGGTTAGCTTAGTCAAAACGTGCATAATCCAATTGGACTGAAATTTCCTGGTTGTATGAAGCAATATGTCTTTGAGCCAAATTTTAATAGCAAAATTGACCTAAACTTGGTAGAGTCCAACTCGCGCAGAGTTAACTCTCAGCCATGTTGAGGAATATCGTCCATTTTGCCCGGCCAGTCTTATCCAGGTAGGAATTATGCTATACATTTGATTCAAAGAGTTGTACATGTACCCTTGTATCCATGCTATGCCTGACCTTCTCTGATTGAAATGTCTTACTGTGTTGGCAGGAGGGTTTTAAGAAGCGAACACTCATCAAGAAACTCTCTGATCTGGTCACACTATGCAAATCTGTTCGCTTTGAAGATTTCCATGAGGCTGCCCAGAAACGTAAGTCTCAAAGCCAAGTATAGGAATTTAGGGGTTCAGAACTTGAGATTCGAAGAGGTTTCATCGTTTTCTCACTGAAAAATCTGAATAAATGGGCAAGAATTACCCTTCACGTCAATTTTGAGCTTTCTACTTTTATAAGAAAAGATTACACATGTACACGCCCTCAAAGATGCATCCAAAACAAAGGAGCAATTTGTCCACACAAAAAGTTGCACAGCTCTGATATTTACAGAGGCAAGAACCAGACCACAATGAAAGCATTCAAATTATCAAGCCAAAGCTTAATTTCTTTGGTTTGGTATGACAGAGTGATAATTGAAAAAATAAAAAAAATAAAATTTTTTTAAAAATGTATTAAAAAAATAAATTTTTTTTGAAAAACAAAAAAAAATTGAAAAAATAAAAGAATTGTAAGAATTCTGAGTCGGGTCATGGGAGGTAGATCTGTTCTGTGATGTCGTATATGATATGGCATGGAACGCCCCTCTTTCATAGGTTTATGGTTTTATCCTACCCCTTTTGGCAGAGAAATACTGGGAGATCTGCTCCATGAGCGAGGGCACCGGCATCAAATTTGCCAGGGATTGCGCGGAGGACTTTGTCAACCACAATAAGCACCTGCTGACCCGGATCTACCCAAACCCCAACCGTGTGGACTCCAGTAATTACAACCCTCAGGACTTCTGGAACTGTGGTTGCCAGATTGGTGAGTGTAGAAACTAATCCGATCAGACGCCATAACTGCGGTGGGCGCTGCACTCACACGCACATTCTTCAGCTTGATGGGTGCGCTGGCTACCAGTGGTGAGGAGCAGAGTTGCATGTACAATTGTGTATTGCCATTGGAAATCAGTGGGTACCAGTACACACAAGGGATATATATGTTTTGATGTGAAATAAAAGTGATGTGGGCTGGTTCCTGGTCTATTAATATGTTCCCATCTTCAAATTGAGGTGTAGGAACCGGACTAAAAACGAGACCCCTTTGTGAAATGTTGGGCATGAATTATGATTGGACCATAAACAATGGACATGGGCTGTACAGTTAATTGTTTCTTTATTTATTTGTGTATATTTTTGATGTGTTAATGTTTTTGACAGTTGCCCTGAACTACCAGACCCCGGGGTTGATGACGGACCTTTACGATGGCAAGTTTCGTCAGAATGGCCAATGTGGCTACGTGCTCAAGCCTGGGGTCATGAGAGAAGGTAGGATAGAGTGTCGTTTGATTGGCCTACAGTTGACAAATGCCTCACCCCTCGGAGAACTGGGATATTGTGGACTATCTTTCAGCGGGGGGGGATGTGGTGGTCCGCCCCCTCCAAGAGCTTAGCTGTTGCAAGCCCTATTGTTTTGAAACTTGGTTCGCATCCATCACTTATTGTTAACCACTTGCTGCCGGGGGACCTGTTTTCAAGTACGAAGGCTTTATACACGGAGCCAGGGAGCCCGAAATGGGACAAAGGGAACTGGGCCTTGTAACAAAAGACCGTACTCGGAACAAAAGACCAGGCTGCCGGGCATTACCGTCATTTTTTCACTCTCTAAAGTGGGGATAATCCAGCCTTGTTTTGAAACAGTATAATACAATTTGGGGCATTTAGAGGGAGTGGATTACCATTGCTCTCCACCACCGCAGCGATGAGCCACACAGCACCTCTGCTAGTCTGGCCCCTATTGAAAAGAGGTCAACAGCGCACTGAGCCAGGTTCGTGAACAATAGAAGCTTATATAACACTGCACAATCTGGGCTCTTTTTACAAGGCTACAGGCTTGGCCGAAATGCTCGGACGTCTGTAGATTTTGTCTGTCAGACTAGAGTGGCCACCAGACAGTCATTCGTGTGGGTGTTAACGTCCATTAACTGAAATGATGAATTTTTGAGGAATTTTGAAAACTTAAAATCTTGGAAAAGTCCTGATTATGTGGTTAATACGATTGTGACCTTTCAATTCAGTATGATTTAGGGTTATGATGTTACGGTCACTTAACCCTAATAGTCCCAAATCCTCCAATTTCAATACGATTTTACATACACCCTTGGGGGTTAGGGTTAAAGTTCATCAGCTCAAACGTTTCCACCCCCTGGGCACACACTGGAAAAAGTGTGGATTTTTGACTGACGTGTTTCAGCAAAATATATGCATTGCTTGAGAATGGCTCGTCAAATTTTCACAAAATTGGTGAGAAATTAATGACTGTCCAATCTGTGATCATTGTTTCTGTTTATCCAGAGATATCATATTTCAGTGCCAACTCAAGGGATATCATACCCGGGGTGTCGCCGCAGATCCTACACATCAAGATCATCAGTGGACAGAAGTTCCCAAAGCCAAAGGGCTCAGGCTCCAAGGGAGATGTGAGTTTGTCGGTCTGTCAGACTGTTTGTCTGTCCGTAACTCATAGACCCATACATATATAATCATGTCATGAGTCATTATACGAGAAATGCAGAACTGTTTATTTAGATTGTAAAAAACTGGCTTGGCTGTGAGAGAACTTACAGACGTTTTGCCCAGTTCTGACGATGGAAGACAAACCTTTTCCAAATGGTGGGTAGACCTAAGTCACAACTGTGTAACGAGTGCAGTAATTTTTCAAAGGTACTCCAAGATGTTTAATATAATTGAAACATTGTGCAGTAAAGCAATTTGATGTCAAATGAACCATAAGTACATGACACAGACTTGTGTGCACTAGGAAGTTGTGCAATGTTTTATGGAATCAGCTGCTGTCATCAGTTTCTGTCATATGAAGCTGCCACAGTTGTGCGCATTTCGCTGAAAGTTTGCCATGCCTACCGTGGTCCATTCCCCTGCACCATGCAGTCTTCCCATGAAAGGTGGAGGGCAAAAAGAGATCCCATCAGTAACAGGCTTACGCTCGTCAGAGACTGACCGCTTGACTTTGTTTTGGTAGGTCATTGACCCCTACGTTTCCATGGAGATCTTTGGGATTCCTGCCGACTGTGCTGAAGAACGGACCAAAACCATTCCTCACAACGGTACGGATGCAAATTGTTCCATTCACTTCTGCACCTTTCCAATTCCAGTAGCAAGTAAACTGATACCCATCTGGAAATGAAGACACAGTGGCAAATGTAGGAGAACAACCAACAGAAAACAATATTAGAGTTCCTTCTGAAGATGCCAAGAATATGCCCCTTTGTGCAGAACCAAGAATGCTGGCACATGTAGAGGCGAATACAGTCTGTACACTGAACTAGCCAGACTATTGTGGGCAGGTCAGACCAAGTTGATACGTGAGCAAAAGAAAAACCGGCCTGACATCAACTCTTGATATCCAATCACAGTACACTATTCTGACCTAAGATCATCTTTGGAGAGTGCAAGAAGAGAATATTGCTACCTTTGTAAATTTTTTTTGTTGGGGGGGTCACCACTGAGCACATTTTCTCCACTCATTTTTAGGATTCCAATTTTAAGATTCTTTTCTTTCTTCGTCATCCATCTCTGTCCAGGGTACAACCCCATTTACGATGAAAGCTTTGATTTCACCGTTAACCTCCCCGAGCTGGCTTTGGTGCGATTTGTGGTCCTTGATGATGACTACATAGGGGACGAGTTCATCGGACAGTACACTATTCCATTTGAGTGCTTACAGCCAGGTAATAACCGGAAACAGCCTGCTCACTGCAAAACTTGAACTCATTTCAACCTGTGGCAGTTGTCGCCATCCATTTAGGGCCCATGCCGGGGAAATTAATGCAGTTCTTGTAAATGCTCCTTAGTGTGCATTTTCAGGACAGCTTTGTGTCTTTTTAATTTTGATGCTAATGCAAATTTGCATATTTATGAGAAAACCTGTGATGTCATCAAAGGCGGAAACAGTGTTACAGCTCTTTCTGCTCATAACTTTGCCAGAATTTGGGATATTTTTCCGTTGTCATTTTTGTTTCCTAAGATGATTTAATAATAACAACATTTATAACGCGCACAGAATCTCACAGCATCTGTATTTTAACGGTGTCAATATATTATCCTGTGATGAAGCTGCACACGCTAACCACTCGGCCACATGCCCCCCATATTGTTATTGTTTCAGTCCATGACGGTGAGCCAGTGAGACTTTTCTCACTGGTTCACTGTCACGGTTTCAATTATTTTCAGTGAGCAATTTTTGAGTTCATTTGAACAGAAATCATAGCCTCAGTCTTGTGTGGGGAAAATATCAAAAACTTGACATGATTCAAAAGTGCTCCTTTTATTGAAAGTATTACCAAAAAGAGACGTCAAATAGTTCTCTTTCATAAGAGGAGCAGACAGTTGTACAAAACATGTTCCCATGTAAAACCCCCTTCAGAAACGTACTTGATTGCCTCATTATACCTGTATTCCAGTTTAGTTGTTTTGCCAACATCAACCTTAACATCGCTTTGAGCTGGAAAGTATTGAAAAGTGCCTCATATTCACGCAGTATTTTATTTTCTCACTTTGAATCTTTCCAGTGCACAGGTTCGTGTTGTTGATTTTTTTTCCCGATTTTCATAGCATCATACTTATTTGTTTGCCATTCCAGGCTACAGGCACTTCACCTTGCTGTCCAACACTGGGGAATCCATTGAGCCGGCATCGTTGTTTGTCCACGTCGCCGTCACGAACAAACGTGGAGGCGGGGTAAGCATTGCTTCTCCAGAAGAGGGCTCAGGGTAGAATCGAACATCCCCTGCCGAACAGTTTCATCAGTATCATCGCAAGGCATTTTTTTTTGTATCATGCTGAGCCTTCAGGAGGTTTTCACTGATATCTCACAGTCGTTTCAATACCCGGTTTATGCAAACAGGGCACACCGATCCCATTCTTGTATGTAGTGATGGATCAAACAGGGCACACCGATTCCATTCTTGTATGTAGTGATGGATCAAACAGGGCACACCGATTCCATTCTTGTATGTAGTGATGGATCAAACAGGGCACACCGATTTCATTCTTGTATGTAGTGATGGATATTACGTTGGGTGTAATAGTGTGAAGCAGAACGGCATACCTGTGTACCCGACCGCTGATGTCAGGAAGCATTTTACTCGTAATCAAATCTTCAAAAATATGTAGCAGCTTTCGGACAATGAGAAGGGTTTAGACAGGTATTTCGTGAAAATTTTTAAAAAGACGAACTAAGTCTTCATAGAACGCGGAGATTTATTTCACTTTTTTGTGCAGTGGTTATTGATGAACATTGTTATGAAAGACAAAGTTCTTTATGTACACTTGTGTTTGGAGTCTCATGTAGGTTTCTTTTTAGGGAGCCCAGCTTATCTGGTGCTTTTTGCCACCCTTAAAAGTACATGACAGGTGAATACTTTCTAAGATATTCCAAAACATGTTTATTGTGTCAGCTAGCATCACATGAAAATGAGTCCAGCGCAAGAATGAGAAAACCTAACTTTAATTATGACGGACGTAGAATAAATGAAGGATCTTTTTCTGTATGTATTAGTCTAGAAAAACTGTACCGTGAAAGAAGCTGTTGACTAAAATTTTAAATTTCAAATGTTTGCCCCCCCCAGAAACCAACAAAGCGTGGTATGTCTGTCAAGAAGTCCAAGCGGACGAGGGATTACACCCATGTCAGGCCAGTTGGAGTGAAAGCAATTGATGAGGTCTTCAAGGTGCGATGTTAGAGTTATATCTGTGTTTAGAGTAGGTACATGTGTAGCTCGTCTATTTACGTAGACTAGTGGTAACAGAAAGCAAAGTGATATAATAATACTGTATTATATGTTACATTTTAGCCAGAAATGTGCTCCGTAGCAAATTGCGTTTTTGACTTTCCATAAAAACAGCAGTGCAATCAAAGGAGACATCACAACTGCAGAGGTGCCACAATCAAGCGTATTCTTGCACTTGACGCTTACATCCGTTTGGCTATTAAATTAAGACTCCCTATTGGTCAAATTGGCATGTAATGTGTGTATGCCATTTGTCAGGAACCTCTGTTGCTAAGGAAATAGTGCCCTCTCTTGGTCCAGCTCAGGGCTTATAAATGTAGCCCCCGTTAGGAAGAATGTAAGATTGGCCAAAGAATGCTGCTTCAGCACAGTATCTTTGAGAGATAGCTGAGGTTTCACCTTTGACCTCCCCCCAGGCCTCCCTGGTACCCCTCAAAGAAGGCAGCGAGCTAAGGGAGAACGTCCAAAACGCCATGACGCGTTTCAAGGAAGCCTGCGGTCTAGCATCCATCGCCAACCTTAAGCAGTGCATACGGCTCCTGGCCACCAGACTAGCTGGGTCCTCAGACACCGTGACGTTACGCCTCTCCATGAGGGAGGAGCTTGCATTCCTGGAGGCGGAAGGGAGTGCCCCCGACATGCTAAAGAAGGCATTAACTGCCTTTGAATCGGTAAAACAACCAGGGTTGTAATACGCATTCTGTCTCGAGCCTGTTTAAAGTTACAGTCCATCAGTTGCAGTTTTCCAAAAAGTAGCTGACAAAATTATTGTTCAAAAGATGGTCATGGGATTAAACTCCTGACAAGCCGTCATTTGAAGAAAACGAAATAAGTCGTATGTCTAACGATATGTCTCAGCATGCATTGTCCCGGCATGGAAAATTTCCATTAGAAGTGTGCATTAGCATTTACATAATACACACACGTGCATGGTTCTCTAATTTGTTGGTCCATTGTCTGACATCGTAGCCACATTTCACTGAACATGAGAACATGTCCCAGATGCTGAATTCATTTACAATTCAAAGCGTAACTCAGAAAGTCTTGATCTGAAATTGAAATCCCAGAATATTGTTAATTGGAATGTGCAGTATTCACTGAGCTGAAACTTCATCGGTTTTGTTCGTCGACACCCTCCTTTAGATTTTGACTGATGTTGTATCAAAAGAAGACAATCCACAAATAGCAAATGATAGGCTTTGCCTCTGAGATCAGGTCACTTTTGCTGTATCACAAAATCTTGGGAAATGTTACTTGCAAAAAACCCCATCTTTCACCCGATTCATTGCTCAAAGTATAAACATGCATGCTCAGACAAAAAATGTCATAATGATAAGAATTTCTTTCCTGTAAAGACCACTTTTGACAGTTTAGAGTAGAAAATAATAGCAAATGGTATTTTTTTCTTGTAGATGGTGTCAGAAAGCAAAACCTTGATGGAGCAAGCAGACAGTCTGGTGGTCCGCATTGACGAAGTGCAGAAAGCTGGACTGGAGTATCACGTAAGGCCTTTGCTCATTGTCTGTCGATGCCTTCTCCCCACATTTGATGCACTAATGTAATTTCTTTCTATGCTGAAAGGATTCCCTTGCATGCTGAAGAGAGCGAACGTTGACTCATCAACTGTGTTCAATTTGTTTTACCATACTTCAGACATAGACATTTTCATTGAACGTTGAAATTTCAGGAGCAGCACAAATATGTATACTGACATCCGTCATTCCGTAGGGTGTAGTAGAGCGTATCTAGGGCTACGGTATGCTTGCTACTTCACTTGCGTGAGGGTATTTGACTTGCGCTCGGATTATCACTCGTGCGCCTGGTAAACAGCAACAAGAGCAACTGGCACGCGAGGGCGAATGACCAGTGAGAGATTGATCCCTGTGTGACAAAAGGATGGAATGTCTCTCAAACATTCAGCCAGAAGCTATTATTGAAGTTGAATAGTTTTCTCCACGTTTCAATCATGCGTTCATTTATCTGCGTTTCAGGACAATCTGAGTTATCTCCTTACCAAAGACGGGCTGAAGGGAAAACGACTTTCAAAGGTGGGCTCCTTAAGTTACTAATCATTTAACTTTGTCTACATGCTGCACTCTCACCTTGACATGGAATTATTTGCATCATGGATGTTAGAATTAGTCATACTGCACACATAGTCAGTCAATCAGTCATGGCTACTTAATGCTTATTTTCAATGTGTAAACCTTTAAGTATCTTGGTTAACAGCCACTTAATTTAACTACATTTCCATGATTTGAAATATTAATAGTCTAATATCCAGCGTGTCCTCCTTTATTTCTGATTACTTAGACTGGCTTTTTCCCCCATGCTGCCCTACAGACAAAAGTTATACAAGATCTGTCTTTGCAAAAAATTTATTCAAATGGGTATATAACACTTCTCTTGATGTTATGCACCACTGTAAAATCATGTTAAGTAATCATTTAATGAGACAATGTAATGCAGGCCAAGTGACAAAAGTACTAGTAAAATTTCAGGTGGTCTTAAACTTTTGCATATGACTGTAATGTATCTGAGAATGGGTGATCCAAGTTCTAGCTGACCACATCATCACAGGATGCATGACAGTGTTGTGTTTTTAATCGGTAAATCACTGTCACTTTGTCGCCATAATGAGATTACATGCAGGCAGATTCCATTTGAGCTCTTCCATGTCACCTTCTCATGTGTTCTGTTTCACGTTACTTCTCTTCAGGCATCTGAGAACTTTGCCTGGAACATCAGGGTTTTGAAGGGTCAGGCTGACTTGCTGTCACGCTCCAAGAAGGAATGCCAAGACTGGATGAGACAGGTAGGTGGTCAGACACTAAGCTCAGGGGGCCAGGGAAAGGCCAGAGGTCACTTGCATTGGGATTTACAAATGTCCTTTCACACATTTGGATTTTGCTCATCCATTTGGATGGTACAGTTCACAATGTGAGCACCATAGGCACAGTCTTAGTTCAGGATGATTACGGCGTGTCAAAAAAGTCGGTTCCTAGTGGCATTTTGACAAATGTGAAGATGGGGTACATCTTTTAGTATTTCCCTAATAAATAGCAGAGAACAAGGAAAAACCTTTTCTCAATATGTATTTTGGGGGATTTAGCGTGGAGCCTCATGGCCAATTTAAGAAACCAGTCATTGGACACCAACATTCAAAAAGTAAGGAATTAAGGGTCGATTACAGACTCCTTGAAATATCAAAATTTTACACATTTAAAGCTTCTAGTTGGGAGTGGTGTACTGTGTTTGCTGTCGTTTGTTTGAGGGATAAATGATTCCAAAAATGTTCAAGTTTTACCACAGTTGTTGAAGATGGTGTAAACCTGCAAGCAATTTCTGAAAGACACTACTTTCAATAAATGCTTTACGTGAAAATGCTTAGAAACATTCTTGGACAACTACAAGAATTACAACCTGCATTATAAGACAATTCAGCTGGTCTTTGAGGCCCACCGTACATGTATGCAAACGCTTTCAAATGCCATGAAACATGCCCCAACTTCCTGGATCTAGCCAGCTGTAAAAGAGAAGCTTTCTCTAGATATCGGTAGAGTGGGGCTCATCTTGTTTCCTCTTTCTGTTTTTTTTAACCAGATCAAGGAAGCCGGCACTGCCCTTGGTCTCATGTCACTAGAGCCATCGACTGAACCCGAGTCAGACGCTGTGTTTGTACCAGAGACAGACCCTGAGCATTCCAGCGGAGCTGAAAGCTGATAATCGCCTTGACGACATCTTATCTTTACTTTTCTGTTCTGTAGACACAATTTCCGTGGGAGTGTTTCTCAAGGTTGTAACAAATGCCAGCAACATACTGATTCTTAGGGGTAGTAATGCCCAATTCAGCATAGAACCTGTGTCCGTCTAACAAGCAGTGTGCCGAACGAGATAGATACTGTATCTTGTACATTTTGAATATATGTTGGTCATAATAAGACGATGAATCTCTCGTGGAGGGAGTCGTGTCGGTTTTCTCTTTTTTATCCCGCTAAAAACAACATTGTATGTATGTTTTGTGAATTTGTATGCAGGTTAAACCATTCCCACATCTGCCGTTTCATGTTGGCTGCCGATGGCATCTTCTTAATTCTTCACGGCCGCTTTTGTGTCTTGTCGCAGAAGACCATCTGGATGTTTTTTCTTCTTTATAAAAACCCTCGCGCGTATTTGCTGTAGAATCGAAGCAGAGACTGCAAGTAGCATTGGTTAATATCTTTTTGTAGTTTAAATCGTGGTTAAAAAAAACTGCCATAGGGTAAAGCCTGAAGCGTTGTACTTCAGAGAGTTTTCTGCTTGCTGCAACATGTGAGTTGCAGATGGCTAATATACAAAACCCCCAGTGCCATGGATGCCTGTACATTTACTTTTGCATTCGGCGGTAAGTTTGGTTCTGTTGCTGAGTGTTATGTCAACATTTCTTGGGAATTGACAACTTGAGGAAAGTGATTCAGAAATGTTTGTTTCAAGGTTCGTGTAGGTGAGATGTTCTAAAGCCTATTTCACAGTGTGGGAATGGGACCTTTCCAAATCTGAGATTTTCAATCAGTGTTTTGTTATTTTGACGGGTGACGGCCCGTTCTTAACAATTTGATCATGGGGAACAATGTTCCTATTTGCTGTCTCAATGATATGTTCTGATGGAACCATCACCCACAGTCTTAGTCGTCGTAATAATAATAACAAACAACACACTTATATAAATGACTTTTTTTATCTGCATTTTAAGGGTCACCAGGGTTAACCAATTATTGGTCAGAACTTATGAAAAGCTGCCTCTGTTGATTCACACACTACCCGTGGGGCCCTTGCAGAAACTGCTGGTGACATGACTTTGTCTTGTGTGAAATGGCCCACTCACACAAGTGTGTATTTGCCTGCAACTGGGGACCCCCTATTGTTCCTCTTTTGTTCGTACTTTAACTTTTTTTAGAAGACCCTCCATATGTTTTGTACACAGTTGTCAATCGGGGACCCTCAGTCAATCGGGGACCTTATTGTCCTCTATTGTTCAGGGTTCCCAATTGAATGCAGAAACAAACTCACCTCAACTTTGATCCCCCTCATCAGGGGTACCTGATACTCCAGAAATGCTACTGATTTCATTAAATCTGTGCATGAAGTTACATTATGCATTGCACGTTTTCCATGCCAGTATTTAACAGATTTTTACCACTTAGCACAGATAGTGAATATCTTGGGGGCATCGGCAAGAATCGTCAGCAGATGACAGATTGAATGTTTTACGCTTTGGGGCAAAGCCCATTGGAATATGAAACTTAAATGAAATTATTCTTTCTTAGCACAAATATGAAACTTTCTCAGTGCTCGAAATAATCCCTCATTGTGTGCAAATCCAGCATACAATTGGAACAGTAAGTCTAACCATTAAAATTTGTGTTCCAACAAACATTCCTGTGTGTTGTGCAGACTGTTTTGGCAGCATGCATGTATTTGTTTCTCTTTTAGAAGGAGCTCCACAGTCATTCTTCATCTTAAAGGAGGAACCGGTCTCCATTCATTGATGTCCACTGTTGGGTGTGGAAAGTCACACAGTAGCATCAACAGTAAGGCAACCCTGTAAAACCTGTAACAAATGGTCAGTGGTCAGTAGAATTAATAATTAAGTTATATTCTCTGGCCGACCTACCAATGAAACGCAGGGGATTTATACTTGGGAGATGTATTAAACTGCATAGCGAACAGATGAAATATGTTTGCAGTGTGACGATACGTCTGACTCATTCATGGGTTTATCATTACAGGGAGTGTTTGCACCAAAAAGCCCAGTGCATGGTCTATGCACACTTAGCAACATCACTACATAATTTTCCTTTTATATCCTTTGAAATGTTTGTCTTCATTCTTTTAACCCGTCTCTTTTCCAAGTCGATTGTCTAGTTGTCAGATTTCCTTGGAAAAGGTTTTTTTTTTTAATAACTCTCAGAAGTTAACAATGGCATTTAGAGGTGTTGTTTTATTCGGTCTAGTTTTACCCATGTTTTAATGGTCCTGCATGTAGTAAAACACAGGTTTTCCAGTTCGAAAAGGTATTTTTGTTCTTAGATAGGGTTGCATTTGCTGTAGCACAGGGTAATGTGACTTCAATTATGTAGTTAAAAATGTAATCACCTTTGGGAAATAATTTCATTGTTCATGTTGTGTTTCAACAAGTGATTTGTTTTGAATTGAAATGTAGAAATTCTAAATGATACCTTGCCTATTTTCAGCCAAACTATTGCGTAGATTGCCAATAATTAAATGAGAGGTTAGTATGTGGTATTTGGTAGAGTCGTTAGCACTGGGACTACCCCTGAAAGTTTTCAAGATCTGTGCGATCAACCTGCTGCTAATAGGAACATTGAATCCTTCTGGCAAGCAAACGTGTTTGATGTTGAACAGCTGGTAAAAGACATGCAGTAATTTATTTTTAATATTTCCCCATACAGTCCTGCCATCTTCGTTTGCCCCAATACCTAGTATGCAGTTTTACTAATAACAGTATTTTTGAATGGACTTCGACTGTACAGTTGAAGCCAATGCTTTGTTTTCTTAGTTTCTTGCAAATTGTTCAGAACTTTTCCATCAGAGCTTTGCGACCAATTATGCCTGCTGAAGTCCACAATGAATTTAATCTAAGTTAAAAACATGCCAAATGTTTGCATGTTTTTGGCCGAGTTTTGCTTATTGGATTAGTGTGAATCCATACCGTAATTCTCATATGTTTGTATTTTTTTCTCCTATTTTTAATACTGCAAAAGAGTATGTTCCATTGATTCCAATACCTTTGTATTTATTTTGTTTTGTAGTTGACCCCGATATTTTATTTGTATTTTGATATCCCTTCTTATTTTGCATTGACGTCATGCATTTAGAATTTATATTGTACAGACGTTTGCTGCCTCAACCTTGCTGATTAAGACTAATGATTGCCAGTTTCACACGTTTGTACCAATGTAATCACAAGTGATGTGATCGGCCAGTTAATTGTTTAAATGATTTTGACATGTGAATCAGTATTTTTGTTGATATGGTGCAATGTATCCCACAATAATTGCAATTATTATAGACATTTAAACACCTTGCCATGAGTTGGTTATTGAGATTATACCTTGGTGCTGAACGTGCTCAGAACCAATTACGGATGTGGTCATACCGAATGGGCATGGCCATGCCCATAGTATGATGACATTTACACAGAGGCGTGGGTGGCAGGTGACATGGGTGTGCCTGCTTATGCATAGGAATAGTTAAGGGTGTGGTCAAATAGCACATGTAACATTCGCAGTGTGAACAATATGCTAATTGCGTGTGGTCACACCCACACGCGTAAGGCGGGGTCAGGTCCCCTTGGACAGAGTCAATATTTTCCAATGAATTCTAGTACAAAGCACAAAACATTTATAATTTAGGAAGGATGTCACTTGAGTGGAAATAACCGTACATGTATATGTAGCACTATCTCCTCATCACTGTCTTTGTAAACTTTGCAACACTTAGAAAAATGAGGGAAAGAGATTGCAGTGTATTTCTGAGATTACAAAACAAAACTATGGTACTGTTATTAGGCATTGTAGATGAGAGTTAAATATTGAAGTTAACCTTTTTTCTTTTCTTTTCCTTTTTAAAAAAAATTGTTCCCCCCATTTTATTTCCCAAAATCCAATCCCAAGAGCCTATTTCACTTTAATAAATCTTTACTTTGTGGCAAAAGGAATTGCTGGCGAAAATGCAATAATTCTTTATTGTCCGTGATGCGGCGCAGGCAAGCAGCTGCTTAACAGTGGCGTGAACTACGCGTGCAAAATGCACTAACTATGCTTTATTTGCAACACACACTTGATGTGCTCAACCTGTGGCATGCACAGTTGAAAGTTTTGGGCCACTTGTGTGTCACAAACACATTGAAACCGTCTGACTCTTTGCCAAAGTATACATACCCTGTGTATGCTTATCGGTGTTCAGCAATGTTATCTCTGAAAAGTACGGTGTTCAGCTAAAAACCACGTAAGTTCACATGCATTACTTCAGATTTTTACTTGAAAGAATATCTTTGAAGCAGGGTAGCTGGTGCAAATTAGGAAGTAGCATACAAAAGTACTTTTATCACTTCTTGGAATTTTCGTAGTGTACATTTCTGTGGAGAAAACATAACTATCGAGAAAAATACCGTAAAAAGGTGCAGATAATATCAAGAAAATACTGAACCAAATCATAGTACTGCTCTAGTCAAATATTCTAGACTACTATATGTAAAAATTGAAAGTAATATAAGAACCCAAAGGTTGTTTATATAACGGTTTGTTTTTCCTTGTATATATTGCCTGATGGAATGAACACTATAAAAATTTAATTACTTTAGGACTAAAAGTGTGACTATGAAGACACATTCTATGCGTAAAGTGTGCACACAGTGTTGGTTTTTATGTGCAGTAATAATTAATAACAATGGCTGATGTAAGCAACACACACCTTATGAGAATAAAGAATTTCAGAATAGATTGTATGTCTGTGGCACCATTCTTTACTCCAAGTGTTTGCATGGGTTCGTGTTAAGATTGTCTAACAAGTCATATCTGCCATAATGTTACCACTTACCAGTGGGCATTGTTGTGACCTGCTCTGCAAAAATTAGTCACACGTCGCCAGGGCCACTTTTCAGTTAAAAGGCCTTTGAAAGAATGTTGGGTTGTGTTTAAGTAATACTAATCCTCAACATTTTGACATGTACACAACATCTATTTTATCATACCCTGCACTCAACCTACCCGAACAGTTGCTAAATATGCAAATTTACATGGCGTAAATTAAATTCCAGGCAGCCCTATACGGGAAAGGCCTTCGCAAACTAACCGGTGGCCACAACGGATCGAAGGACAAACACAAGAACAATTTCTCGTCCTCCTCTTGCCCCCGGCTCCACATCAGTCAAATCCTGCTCTGCCCTCTTCTCAACTCTCGCAGGCAGTGCTGGAAGATGCAGACCCGAAGGCAACGTCGACGCTGCCTCTTTTCTCTTGGGTCTGACGCCAATGACTACATCACTCCTCAAGTGACCTCAGTGCCCGTACATACAGGTACTACCTACAGTGGTAAGGTTCTAGCAGACACCTGCTCGGTCAGCTGAATACCTGTGTCTGCCCTTTCGGCTGCCCACTCAGATTCATGCCTGCCCCTTCGTTCGGCCCAACTCAACAATCGATAATTATTACATGTGCATGGGGTTCCTTCTAGAGTAATCAACCCCTGTCAGATTCAAGCCAGGCTTTGTTGGTGGATCTGAAATTGTTGTACATTCCAGTCCACCCAAGGGAATACAAGTTCCTCTACTTGATCTACGTGAGAGGAACTTCAGAGCTCCGCCCCTGTCACTCTGTCAGTGTCCTGGGAGTCGTTACCTCGACAATTTGTGACCGCCTACTCTCACCAGCTAGCACTACCACAATCGAACACATAGGCAACTGGCCCTTCGTAGGCAGATGTAAAGTTGAAACTGGAGCTTACTTTGGCATCACATCATAAGCTATTACCAGCCATCCTGGAGTCTGAAAGTCTCGTGACTCCTGTCCTTATACATTATCCAATTTAACTAAGTTCGGCTCACGTCCTCCGCCCGGGCCTTTTTCACACGAGCTCATCTTCGGCCTGAGATCGAGCCTGGTCTGCGTCTGGTTCCTCTTTGTCACCTTTTGAGATCCCACCTACTAACGTTCCCCTTGCCCAAATGTGACTCAATTGTCTTCCTTCCATACCTGATAGACCTCATCCAGTAACGCCTCTTGTTGGCAGAAGGATGAACCCTTAACTTTTGATTTCTACTGGCCCTTTCCGTATTTCACGGAGAACTTCAATTCCCAATTTTTCTGATTTCAGGAACAAGAGTACTTTGGTTATCACATAGGTTGTCGTTTCATCAGATAAATCACCAATGAGGTACGCACTCACGTTTCCTCCAGAAAAGACATATGTTCCTAGAGCTTTGGCCTCCGGTCTGGACCCGAAGATAACCCATATCCCGAAGCCAGCACCCATCCACCCCCTTACAGATAGATGTCTACTCTCAGAGAAAGATTCACCTAGTGGAAACAGACTCTGCATCGCATCGTAACTGAGTCAGTCTTTAGATATACTTGACAATCTAATACTGAACCCCCACCCTCCTGCCTCTACAGAAAACACTTAGGCCCTATTTGCTGATTTTATGCACCAGACCTCCCTCACTTATGGGTCGGGGTGATAGACGCGATCATTTTTCCTTTTCAGCTATTCAGCAGGGTAGAGTTGCTCGTCTATTTACTCATCCTCGTTACCTCTGATCCCGGCATTTCTGCCAGACTAGAATTGGACATGATAGACATCTTCTTTTCATGCCATTCAGGCCATTCAAACCCTGGTGCCTCGCTTATCCAGGCTTCTGGCATACAATAATCATTTTTCTGTTTCATGCTGTGATGAGCAGGGTGTGTTTCCAGTTAAGACACCGCTGAAGGCAGTAGCCGATTCTTCACTTTTATGTAACTCGGAACTGCAGTCAGCAATCGCGCAGAGCTACTGCCTGCGTTCACAGCTACCCAATGTGCTTCCTCCGTCGACTCTCCTGGCATGTTAACTCAGTGTCCGTTCCACCCGGTATACCCGGTTGGGAACCGTTGTGTGTCGTTGAGCCCTTCCAAGGTCCTCCTCGGAGTCCTGCGTAGAGGCCTCATCACTACACATATCGGTGAGGCCGGCTTTTCTATACTTCCAGTAACTACTTCGTTCCTGGACTGTGGCCTGCTGATGGTATCCATTTTTCATGGTTCCTCTGAGTAGTAATAACACGGTGTCCATCTCATCCACGCCATCGACTACTGTTCAAACCTTATTCAGTTTCATCCCTCTGACAAGACAACTTCGTCTTGACGTCATAGAGTACTCTTGTTCTCACGATGACAAGTCTCGCTGTCTTGCCCCTAATCCTCGTAATGATTTCTGTTCAGGACTCTAAGCTGAGAGGTATATGATTCTTCTCCTGCCATTTCCCTGATACACTTCACCTCAGCCTGGTAGTAGTTGGGTTTCCACGGCTTTTAGGTTCACCTGTCCCGAATGGCTGACCTTCACAGACTTCAATCCCAGCCACCCTATAGTGATTCATATCGATAGGTTGGTATATTTTGCCAACATCCTTTGGTAGTGCCCTTCGGAAGTTATATGCACGGCAAAATGCAAGAAAACTCTATGGCCTCTTACCTCTCGCTGACGTAATAAAGTGTTGCAACGAGTTCTTTCCTCGTGTGTCCATGCTCACTGCCCTCTACACCGAGAATACGGGGACCCATACTTTGTGAGCTACCTCCAGCTCTACACCGTATCCAATGGTCTCCTCCTTTCTACGGTAGACTCTCATCATTCCACAGTCTCACAGTTTCAGTGCGTCCTCGTCTACCCTCCTCTGATCCTGGGTACGGTGCTACTCTGCATATTTAGCGACTGTTGGGTAGCAGTGTGGGAAGAGTCTGCTAATGAATGCCTAGCCAAACAGTCCCGGCCCTCCCGTCCTCCCCACTCTGGCTCGGACCTCGTGCTCCAAAAAAGAGATAAACATAGCGGCGGCGCCGCTATGCACCATGGGCTTAGAGGGCGTACTACGGTTGCTCAAGTTTTTAGCGAATAGAATCAGACAGAAAGGAATTTGCATATTTAGCGACTGTTTGGGTAGGTATTCATTAGCAGACTCCTCCCACACTGCTGTGGGGGAGGAAACTGAGTGACACATCACAAAGAGCTCAAATTCCTCAATCTAATAAACACATTAAAACTCAAAAATGGCTCCGGTGACTTGAGATTCATATTCAGAATGGGTCACATACAATGTGTTGTTTTCTGTGAGTTTCACAGAGGATGGTCAAGCATGAGCCGATGTTCAAGCATGAGCCGATGTACGTATATTTACAGCGGAGGGTAACCGGTTTTAGAGACCGTCAAATTTCCCATTCATTTGTACACACACACATCGATGGAGGTGACCCATGTAACATTGACCTCAAACTTCATCCCTGCACTGATCAAGAACTTTCCACCAATTTGGTTGCTGTGACCCTCTGATATGGGCCTCTCTCCTCATCCCTGCCATGTCAGCATCTTTCGGTTTATTTCGACCTCCATCTCTGGCTTTCCCTGTCAGAATCAAATGACGATTTTTTAACCCTAACCCTCATGAGACAAATGGATGCCTTTTTCAGCATAGATTGGTGTTGTGTTGAACTTGAACTGCATCCCTTTTAAGGGGGACTGTTTTTAAAAAATGAAGCCTTCAAGCAACTTGGTTTCCGTTTTCAGTTCACCCAATGAAATTCCAACAAAAATTCTTCCCAGTTTAAGAATGATTATTAACACATCTTTATTTTGTATACAGACAGGATAAAGAAAAAAACCTATTTACATTGTAAAACAAGTAACATGAATGGACAAATGAAACAAATTCTATAGTGTAACTGTAAATGAACCAAAATTTGAAATGGCTTAGAAGTTAGAGATTTCATGAGAGACGTTGAACTTCCGTAATATCCCAGAGGCACAAACAAGTAAAAAGGTCACCTGATTTAAATCATGTGATTTAAGTCACATGATCACATAAATTTTATCTACATGTACAGGCTTGTGCTCTTTTCCCACCATCAAAGGAGCAGTCTAAATAATTACATGTAGGCAAATATGATGGCATAATTCACTAGTTTTTCCTGAATAGAGAAATTCATATAACAGTGCGCCACCAAGAGGTTGCCGAAGAGAGGCCATTTTCAAGTTTGAGGTTGACAAATGCATGACGCCTCACTGTGATCTACATGTGAACATACGGGAAAACTTTTGATAGAGAAATTCTGTGTATTAAACAGAAAGAACAACAAATTAATTAAAATTGCTTCTCAAAAAACTGAGGAATTTTCCTCCCTAACAATAATTGGAGTTCTCCGTGCAGCTGGCGAATAAAATTTGTCTACATTTCCCACAATGCAATGCAAAAAACGGCTTCTCCATGGCTACCTCTTGGTGGCACACTCTACTGTGAATCATACTAAACATGCTTTTTTATGCAAGAAATGAGTTCTTAGAGTAGACTGGGTTTGAAATTCCATATTACCTTACCACATGAGTGTCTATGTTGAAATGCAATACGGTCAATGTCAATTTTGAAGAGTTGGTTTATTGTATGGGTGTGATGTCAATTGGTGGGAAAGAATTTTAGTTGGGCCATTGGCTCTTACATCAAGGAGCCACCCAGTGAACTTGAGCATCTGTAGGCAAATTAGTTGATAGCTGGGGTCATCTGAGACTTAATTCAAATGCAGGAGGGAGTATTGTTGCAGTCGGTAAGCTTGCTGAGAGGGTGCGCCGACCATAGGGGATGGGGGCTGCATCTATTCATCAAACAGCTCCTTGGAACTTGACTCCAGCAAGGGTGTGAGAACTCCAGCATAGGGCCCTCTCTCACTGACTCACATGGCCTGATGTACGTCCACCATTGTCACAGGCAAGGACTTCAGTGCTGTGCATGGTACTTAGGTATCGGGCAAGCCTTCAAAGCTAAATGATAAATGTATGAGAATAACTTGGAGGCAGCATCCAATACTGGATCAGCATGATAACGCCAGTCTTACATGACCGTTTTGCCGTTTGATAAAGAATCCACGGCTCTTTTTCATGAAAATAAGCCCGACCAGTTTACAACCGACCGGTATAGTTGCTAATCAATGCTTGCCTACTGCAGTGGTAGCCGATCGTGGGGAAACCGTGCAGTCAACGTTTCTTTGATGTCTTTAGATCAGACCTAGGTAGATCGATCCTAACGCTGCTGCTCCATCCACCGGTCGAATAGAAATTGCCTAAAATGAAGGAGTCTGTGTTTAGGGTAGGGACGTGGTGGGCAGGGTTTAGGCAAGGCACGCCTCTGTTCATCATTTGGGTCCTTGGAATTCTCCTTTGGCCAGGTCTTTCATCTTGGGGAATTTGACCTTCTTGGCATCCAGCTGCTCTTGAGACCACAGGAGGAGTTTGAGGAGGTTGGCCAGCTTGGGCACCGACTCGCGGCTTTCGGCTTCCAGAATGGCTGAGTTGAGCTCGCTAGCGACCTGGTAGCAGAGTGGAGAGACAGAGTGAGAACTGGAAGCCACCGTAGGGCAATTACAAAACCAGTGCTAAACAGTATGTCAACTACATGTGATTCATATTGTGGGTTTGTTTCCAGGTTAAGATCCAACTTTCACTCAAGCATAATTTGCAAACTTTACAATGATATTATAATTATTTTTTTAACGCTTTTCATGTCTCAAGCACTACAAAGCCCTGTACAATAAACATGATAAAAACAAATTCACAGATTGTGAAAAATTGGAAATAAAAACTGTCATAAAACGAAGGAAAGAAAAGAGAAGGAAAGCGAAGGAAAGTTAAACCTCACAATTAACTGATCAAAAGAAATGCTTTAAAAACGAGTCTTTCAGTTGGTTTTCAAATCTCCAAAGAATCAGATGCTGGCGGTAGCCTATTCCACAGATGCAGGGGGGCACATGCTGTGGATTATGGATCATCATTGTATTTAGTTTCACCGAGTGCCTGCTTTAAACAACTACATAAGAGATTGTAAAGCACAGAGTGCACAACTTGATTTAACGCATAGTAGTTGACACAGATGACCTGGAGCTAGTCCTCTTGTCAATCTTGCAAACAAGGTACGAAGCTTTAAATTCCGCATGCTTATTTACTGTTGGAACCAAGTGAACGGGTAAAGAGCTTGACGTTTCCGTAGCAAAAAACTGAATATGCAATGCCCATGACGGCCCTTAATCAGAGGATTAAATTCATGGATATGGAGTACGAAACAAAAGTTGGAGATCAAATCCAGGTCTGGACATCAACTGCAATCTGATCAGAGGAAACTGGATCCACCTTTCGAGGCATAACAATTTTCTAGGGGTAATTTGTAAGTGTGATTTTCCAGCAACAGAGGGTTATTCCTTTCGGAAAGGTTGAGTTTGAATCTGCGAAGGTTTTCACGTAATAAAACCTGGTGCTGTTGTCGCGTCCATCGCAAACCCGTTCAAGTCGTCCAGGTCAATCACACGTCCACCACAAACCATACACTCACAAGTCACACTGCACGTAATTCAAATGAACGGTGACTAAAATGATCCCTTCATCACCATTCGTCCTGTTACTTGTTACTGGTCTTATCAAAGGACTGGTGACCAGACTTACAATGGGCTCATGCGTAACACTGAAAAACTGCAAAAATGAGTCTAGGTACCTGCTTCTTCCAGTCAGGTATCCGGATATCCTGGTACCCATCGCTACCCTAATCCAACATCTACCCACCTTCTGTCTCTGTGATGGATGCAAGAGGTCGGCAAAGGGTGACGTCTCTGGGTTCTCAAACACCAAGAGGGCTAGTGTCCTCTCCAGTTCAGGCAAGATTTCGGCATTCTCCTCTCCTCGCTCTGCTAAATGCGTCTGAGCGTACTCCAGAGCTGACTCCAGCTGACCGTTCCTGATAAGTTCAATCAGGTATTGTTGCTGTGGAACAAGAGCAAGGGGGCGAATTGTGTTAAGCAAAGACTCTCTTGCTCAGCAAGAACAGGTTTCCAGCTTAAGGAATTTTCATCCATACAATCACTTTTCAAGATAAGCAATCTGTCTCTTGTGACACACGATACAAAGAAATGGACAAAATTACCTGGCAAATTTCTTGTCAAACTCTTCTCAAAATGTGAAATACAACACAAGTGGAGTCAGGTTGGTTTTTGTCTTTCTTCCTCGACTTGCACACTGCGGCCCTGGTTCGAATCCCGGCCCAGTCCACATGTGGATTGGGTTTTCAGCCCCTACCTGATTCCGTGGGTTTTACCCAGAATATTCCTCTGGGGTTTTCCTCCCACCTCTACAACTGTAACTGCTTCTCACTGTCTTGTCTCTACAGGTTTTTCCAGGCTTACATGTACAAGCTACAGTGCCTGGGGCACTTTTGAAGAATCCTTGGTTTCATAACCAGAAATATTTAATAATAAAAGCGAAATCCTTAATTTTACCCCTGAACTCATGTTTGCCCCACCCCCCAAAATACATGTAGTTCACTGTACTCCATCTAACTAATGTACCACACCACTTACGTGAAGGTACATCTTATCCACTTCAATGTGATCTCCCATTTGAGGCGCAGGTGCAGTATGTTTAAATGAACACATTCCAAAAAAAGACACACCTGCATCTCTGCATGCCTGTTTCTAACGACGCTGGCAGGGCTTGAAGTTTTGAAAATTTTATTAACTATCCCCTTTTATCAGCACAGCACACCGTGGCACGAAATTGCCCAAAATATGAAAAAGACAAACCTGTAGGTGGAAATAAAGATATCTGTCGTTATCCAGGAGCTCTGGGTGGATGTCGTTGACCAGTGCGATGGCTTCCTCTATCCTGCCCTCCTGAATAGCTTCTCGGATCTGTATCCTCTCGCTCATGGAGTCCAAGCTCGTGGCCGGTTGCGTCCCTGACTCCTGCTGAAACTTCTCTGCTGCATCCTTGAAGCCCTCTGTAAGTGGGAAAAAGGCGACGCAAATGACTAATGAATATTTCGGTGAACACTGAATCGCATAAATTGGATTTGAACCTCAGAAATTTGAGGTACAAAAGAGTAGCAACTAAGTTGAAGTTTACCTGAAGGGTGTACTACATTTTTGTTTAACGAAGCAAAACACTTGGGGAAAACCTTTTCAAATTGTGACAACTGGTACCGCACATGCACACGCACATACAGGTGTATAGGCTTACATGTAGTTATCAAACCATACAACTCTCACAAGAGATACATGTACATGTATGTGTATATGTCCACATCACCTCATGATAAACTTGTATGCCTTTGCATACTGTTATACAAGTATTCAACACAAATCTACTGAAAACATCCAAAATGACAGAAGTCAGCAACTGCTTTGAAAAAATCATGACCATAGGTAACGACTGGATCAGAGAACACGAGGAGGTCCACTGGTGGGAAGTCAATGCAGGCATGTGCCGGTTTGTGTACGTCCACACAGGACGCACAGCCTTTGCATGTGCACCCAGCGTGTGCTCGAGCACAGATAAAAAACCTCCCACCCAGCCTGTCTCTTCTGCCTCTACTTGGGGTGGATAAGTAACACATGCACATGTAGTTGCTTGGAACTTGGCCAACACTGACCTGTCACCAGGTAGTCCATGATGAGTTTGTTCATGTCGGACCTTGTGATGTGAAGGCTCTGCAGCTTGTCAAGCCAAGCTTCCTGTGTGATCTCTAGGGTCTTAGATGAGGCCTGCATCATGAGAAGCGACTTTGAGATAGCTACACCTGTACATTCATTAACTTGGATACTGACAGATGAATAATCATTGACAATGGACGACTGGTTGATAGGAAGGAGTCTCACCTTCCATCTCCACACCTTTCCAGTTCCATTAACACCACCAAGTTTAAAACATAAAAAGGATTATGGATGGTACCAACAATTTCCACATCCGGTCATCACCTACATGTACATGTAAGGCCTGGTGCATAATAAATTCTAGACAATGACAGGAAAGTCTAGGTACCGCGTATTTGACTTTTTACCATGAAATTAGTGTTTCTTCGTTACATGTAGATCTACCATACACTTTTTTTGGTAGTTTTCAAGTCACACTGAGGAAGATATGTTAAAGTAAGTGGTGGCTAGACAGGAAATCTTTCTGCATTATTCAAGGTCTAAATCCAATGTCATTCATCTGATGTCACAGTGACATCATTAGCATGGAACCAGATGACAATCTGTCACTGTGACAGTATGCAGAATTTCTACATCATGTACACGTACTGTCCTGGTAAGTTCCAGTGACAGGCCCTTCCCCTGCGTATTTGTCTATGCCTATTCATGTCAGTGCTTAGCCCCACTAGTGTGGCACGGACTCTCACTCCCGATCCATCCTTAGCCACACATCCGTATGCGCAATTTTGTGTCGGCGTACTGAACATTTTCGGTGCACCCACTTGATTGAATGGATAAAGGCAAAAAGACTGGAAAATACCTGAATAACGTGAGTGAAATCATTCAATAAATGGTTTTTAGAAAGCAGAAAGGTCAAGAATCATGTTAGTGTGCAAAAGAAATTGCGCCCACAATGATAAGTGGGTGCGCCGAAATGTTCAATACACTGACACGAAATTGCGCATACGGATGTGTGGCTAAGGATGGATCGGGAGTGAGAGTCCGTGCCACACTAGTGGGACTAGTCAGTGCTGTGCTAGAGGAGTATAAAGAATAACTGAGTGACTGCGAGGTCAAGTCATGGGTAAGAAGAGTTCTATAATACGGACATCACGAAGTAAGGGGTCGTCCACTTTTGTCATTTTCACGAGCGTACAAACCGTACGCTCGGGGAGGGCATGAATTGGTTGCGTACGATTTAGAAACATGTCACAACAGGTCATATCGCCCAACTATATCCAAATGTTAAAAAAGGCAATCTGCAGGCAGGTAGGGTCCATTTTACTCGGACTATCACTATGTCCGTATATGGAACTCCCGAATTTATACCGGAAAGAATGCAGGAGAGGCTCACAGATGTGCCTGTACATTGTTGTCAGATTGTAGACCTACATGTATACAGATCATGTCCTACATGTACATATCGATGTACATGTACAAACTACACGTGGGCCTATGCCAATGTCCGGGATTTGGGCAAGAAACGAAAGAGGGTTAGGCCTAACGATATATGACCATGCATAAAATTTTCAATTTTTTTCTCACGCAACTACGGGTGACTCTGAAATCATTGACTCTGACAGATTCTCAGTGAAAGACTCAAAAATATCAACTAACCATACTGGCGAAAAATGCGCTGAAGAAATTGAAGAAAGCCACAATTCTGCCTGGTTTGAGAGCGACAGAAGCTCTCGCCGTATCAGCTGTGTAGGCACGTATAAAAACAAAGAGATTGCCCTCGGTACATAGTCTAGCATGCATAAGCATACAAGGGTGCATAAAAACGGGTGAGGCGGGAACCACGCAGGTCAGCGACAACGGAAGGGGGCGCTCTACAATATTTGGCCTCCAACTTCAGGTTTTCGCGAAGTTCGAGAGCTTTGTCGCTCATAATCGGAACCTCTTGTAAGCTATAAAATGTTAAAGATAGTTCTATAATACTTTTCGTCTGTATTTCGATGGCATTCAGTTCCATACGCTTGTCACACCTTTAAAATATCACCAGTTTGGCAATAGTCTGCAGAGGGTGTCTTAATTGCTGTCAAATATAGTACTGCGCAAATGACAGAAAGATTTATATATAGGGTGCATCCCCATAAGTAAATTCCCATAGACACCAGTGATAAATCCCTATACTACAAAATTATTTTTAAAAATTTAACACCCACAACTCTCACAGGTGCTCTTTCATTTTCCCCTTCCATTTTGATCGGGTTGACCATTGATTTTTTGAGAAATTCTCACTAAAAGTAGGCCACCCTTAAAGCGAAGGAAATTTCCATGCCAAGTATGCCAATCAAGGAAAGTGGCCATTTTGAAATCTCTCTGCAAAACGGCTCAATATGGCAACTTTTGGACCCGGTTGCACCCAAATAGCTCAGATTTGGAAGCCCAAAGTCCAGGCCAGAGGTTCAGTGAGCATGATAGTTTTTGTTTGTTTGTTGTGCTTTGTTTGTTTGTTTGTTTGTTTGTTTGTTTTTCAATTCCCCAATTCCATCTCATGATGACTCTCTGATAGAATATGTTCAGTAGTATTAATGAACTCAGCGGAGGCGGACATAATTGTTTCCGGCCTACCTATTTACAGGAGTGCACTCATGCATAGGGCTTGTGGACAATGAATTCGGGCACATGCGACCTTAATTCACTTTAACAAATATCTATCGCGTCCCTTACAATGTTTTGGGAATGGTCTGAAGTAGAATATTTTTATCATGTAAACATTGACTTCCTAAAATACATTTTGCGGGCAAGCCACATCTTACGGATTTGTTTGCATTGGAATTTTAAATTTCTAAAAAATAACCGTCCAACTATTTTAACCCGTGAAAGAATCCCCATTCTCCTTCCCCTCTCGGGCCCCCCCCCGTAAAAGGAAGGAAGTAGACTGGACGTTTCTATAAATTGCTGTGCTTTCAATGTTTTCTCCTTTTTTCTGGGTTTTAAAGACATAATGTCAAGAGAAGGGCAACTTAACCCCGCCCCTCCCAGTTGTATAAACTACTGCCACTTTATTGTGACTGCAGGCCTAAGGCAAAGAAAGATTTCATGTGTTTCAAAAGATCTTCCTTCTTCATTTGGCCCTGATGCCTGTATGTAGTTCTGATATGCCATGATTTCTTCTAAAAGGCGTTGCCTGTGAATTAATTAAAAACAGACGTTGTGTGTGAAATGAGGTTCGTTTTTCTGCTAAAGGTTTTCTTGAGATCGTTCCCACCCCCCAAAAAAATATCTCAGAAAGCAGCTATTTACTCAAAAACGAAACATTGTGTGCCATTAACCTAACTTAGAAAATCGAAAGTTACCCAGGGTATGTTCTTATATCACAAACCACCAGCAATTCAAAATTCACTGAGTCCATGGGCTTTCGGAAATTTCAGTCCCACCCCCAGAGTCGATCGCCGCCACCGATGTTTTAAACTGTTGGTACGTCTGAAAAGGGAAATAAAGTCTAAAAAACATCGAGACGTACAATTCACCTTAATATGCATTTCAATGTGGAAATAAAGTTTGATTTAACTCTAAAAGATTGATAGAAGTGTTTTCGGAGAATGGAATACAGCATGCAAACTTTCAGCGTGCCACACACCAGCACATTCGGACACACCAGCAGTGTTGTGAGTCAATCGGCCTCATGTCCTTTGGATCATCCTAGTGCAAGAGGGCGTTCAGTGTGCATTGTACCAAATCGTTGTATTTCTGCGCGCGAGCTCATTAATATTTTGTGATCCCACGGGATTTTTACAACAAGACATGCCAAATCAAGAGGGACAATGGAAATATTTCTAAAAGTCCCAAATTTGGGACTGATAGTTTCCAGTTTGAGGTGTTTCTTTCACAAAAAGCCCCAAATTGCGGGCCTATTTTGGATAGAGGTGGGCGGCTACATTTAGAGCTTCAGTACTATTGGGGGGGGGGGGTATCTTCGGGGAAAGGCGAATATAAAAACATGTCGTGCCTAGAAAAGTGATCCTCTGGCCGTAATCTTGAATTTCTAGTGAAAAAACGGAGGCCAACCTTTTCCCGAGAGTCACCAGGTGGCGCTATTGAGGTCTGATATTGCAACAGGACTGTTTTCTATGGACGCGTATTTGGTGCAGTGCAACCTTCAGCGTATCGCATTTACCGCGCGCGCGAGAAATACTCGTTGCGCGTCAACATCGCAAGTTCTTTCCATTCTAGATTTTTTCCTCTACCTACTGCATAAGCGTATGAATCTTTTCGGACGAGCTCTTATCCACAAGTTAAACAACGGTTGGCTTATTTAGTATGTGGAAGATGTGACCCAATAATGGTCAAGATAAGCCTACATCCTGGTGCATGTTTCATCTCCATTGTTATCTCGATCCTCACACAAGGTACAGTAAACTCCTTATTTCCTCCAGGAAAAGTAGCCTATTGTAGCCTGTTTACGAAAGCTATTGGGTCGGTAAGTGCGGTGCAGCTGGTTTTTATGTCAACTGATCAGCAATCTGCTTGCCCTGAAGAAGGTACTCAGCTACCGAAAGCTTGTCAATCACATAATTATTGCAGAACACTGATTTGATATTATATTCTTGTCTATGTTCAGCGATTCAGTCGTTTTCAAATTCCAGATTTCGAAAATTGTACTGGGGCTCATTAAACTTATCCCAAACATCAGTGAAACATGGGAGCATTAATCCACTTTTTGTGAAGGAGATACTTCTTAATTAAATACTTTCATAATTAAAGGTTTAAGTTTGGAACGTGCAGGATCGCTGCAAGTACCCGCCCATAGTATTCCTAGTTCTGGATCAAGTTCAGAGAACATTGGTGGACATTCAGCGTTCTCGTGTCGCTCACTCGGAAGAGTTGACCTGAGTTATAATCCAAATATTCCTCGATAAGATAGACCTGGAGAAATTGCAGCTAGCATACACAAAGTAGGAACCCAGCCCCGAACTCAGGGCTATACGCGTAATCAGTGGCCTATGGGGGGGGGGCAGGGGCAACTTACACCCCTGTCGGAGTTTAAAAATATATATATATATATATATATATATATATATATATATAAATAATACTTCATAGGTGAGTGGGAAAGAAAGTAACCGGTATATTTAAGCCTATTTATCAAAACAATTTGAGCACCAAAATCCTCAGAAAACAACACCACGAAATAAAAGCAAGGGTGTCGAGACAAGAAGTAGGCCTAAGGCTTTTGATATTTTTCTCCCCCAACATCATGTTGAATGCACCCGAAGCCACATCCACCTTTGACTTTGCCTCCCCCAGACACCACAAGCTGATAGATACGCCTGTAATTTATTTCTGTGATAAGGTCAATTTTCACACGAGCATTGTGTGCGTTGTGACATTCACAGGGCTGGCTCTCGACCTGCGGCACCCCAGGGTTAAGACGAGTCAGAGTTCTACTGCAGGGCGATTTTCCCATGCAGGATCGGCAGTGGATCAACGCCTCAATACCATATCACACACAGGTCAGTTACTATGAAATGTAATGAGGCAAAGCAAGTTTCGTTCTGGTAGTTTTTGTTTCATTTCCCTCCTCTTTTTCTGCCCCCCCCCTTTTTGCGGAGTGAGTGTTAATTACATGGCCTTCCTTCACTCAACAAACCCTAATCCCCTCAATCTCTCTCTTGTTTGAAATGATAATTTATTTCAGAGAAATACGTTGCTTTTACTTCTTTTATCATGAAGCATTTAAAACGAAAAGCGTACAAGTCTCCCAAAATGGCAGAATCTTTAGATTTACCATATTTAAAAGATCATAATGATCTTGAAGTCTCGGGCATAGCACGTGTGCGTATGTGGGCGTATGTACACCTACTTCTCACATACATCAAGGATTCAACTCTGGTTGTTTGACGCGTGCATGTTTTCCCACGGCACCTCAAAGATTCTCTTCTCGATGCACCTCAAATCCCGGAATACTTCCTGCCTGCACTCTGATGTTCAGTGAACAATGAAGCACTTTCTTGACAAGCGCAAAGAGAAATCCTCATTGACCCACGCCCCGCTCCGACCGGCTCCTAGTTGGTTCCTGACTCAACAATTCCACCTTCAACGGCAAGCAACTTGCCTGCAGATGAAGGGGGTAGCCATGGTTACCCGCACGGGACCAATATGCCTGATTATTGGTCGGCTTCGTGTAAGAAAAAAAAATGCTTCATGCTGAGTTCCCAAGCCAACCCACTTAATAAAAGCGCTACATCGATAACATTACTGGAATTCCCACCGATAGGCCTACCAGAGAAGAAATATGACCAAGTTTGTTGACTGCGAACGATTTTCCACCCCGCACTGCCGTTCACGGCAGAGATCTATACCAGGCAAGATATGGGACGAAGGGGTACCCCCCTTACCTGTCCAATCCCTGTTCACACTCTGGACTATTGTAACCTAACACATCCCCCTAAAAGTATGCAAAGAGATTCCGATCAAACAATGACCAACACAAAGGCGGGGGTTCTCTCCGTCTCATATTTTGCTTCAAATGTACAGATCAGCGGCATATCGATCACCTTTCTCGGCATCACTTTACCCGTTAACTTCGGCCGCTTATCCATCCACTACATACATGTGTAAGCCCACTGAGAATATTTTCAATATGACTCATCACACCCACCAACACGCGAAAGCTCTGAATTTTTCCCAGTTCGTCCGATCGTGATGTGTAAACAGCGACGACGACGACTTCGNATCAGCATTATTTATGGGGCTAACAAGTAATGTTACTGTTTAAAAGACTTCTGTGAGCCAACCTGCAAATAAAGTCATGTCTAATTTGGAGTATACAGTAGATTTAATTATAGGTATACCCGCCCTCAAAATGATGTTGAATCAGTTCGTCTCTTATGAAAACTATTGGGAATCAAACATTGTAAATAATCTATTATTTACATTCCGTTCTGTGGGATATCGTGCAGGGACAGACAGAAATATCACATAGGCTATAAACCTAAAGTCTGGCTGTTAACGAGTAATGTTACGTCTAGAGTAACTAAGTTATCAAGAAAAACAATCTACCCTAACAAAAGTCTATTTTGTTGATTTATTTATGTAACTAAAACGGTATTATTTCATATACACGTTACTTAGCCGATGTCAGGATATTTTTTCTTCTTTCAATTGAAGTTTGGCGCAACTGCAAAAACGAATACATGTACATCTTCTAGTTCTATTGCTAAAATGAGAGTCAGGCATGGTGGATCGACTATCGAACAAGGACATGTACATGTGAAACGATCAAGGGTCAAAGTTAAAAATACCACTGCGCAAATGTGACCAAAAAAAAACCACGGGCGACGCACGACGGGCGACACACAACGGGCGACACACGACGGGCGACGCACGACGGGCGACGGGCGACGCACGACGGGCGACGCACGACGGGCTACGCACGACGGACGACGCACGACGCACGACGGCAGGTATGGAATTCCATACATCCGCAACACCTACACTCCCCGGCAAAACTGAGCTTTGCCACCGTCCTCGCTGCCCACGTGCAAATAGTCGACCATAATATTTCCTGTTGTTGGCCCCTGAGGCAGGTTTCATATTCGGCGGGGTTGTTACACCTGCACTGCCTCCAATTTCGTGAATATGCAACTCTATGCCGACAATGCAAAGCACCACTACATCGGTGGCACTACACAGACATTGGTTGACCGCTTTGTGGAACACCTCCGCACAGTGAAGAAAATAAAAAGCCCCGAAACCGCACTTGAACAGCACTTCAAGACCCAATTCCACTCCATGGATGACACGCGAGTCCGCGTCTTATTAACCACGCAGACTGACACAAGGCGGACAAAGTGAGAGCGGCGTATAATTTTCCACCTGCCAACAACTGTTGTATCGCAATGCTTACCACCATCAGCGGGGGCCACTCCAAAATGACCAATGATAGCTTTTCCACACTCACTGGATTCGTCTTTATTACTGAACGTTATCCCGTACAAATAGATCTCAGGAATGTGGCTTCCATGGTTGATTATCTGATGAGTATGCCTTCTGATTGTTCACACAGCTTACAAAACTGCAGAACAGCTTACGAACCCATGGTGGAAAGTGGACCTAGGTGCAGCCTATTGCTTACGAAAAATCACTCTGGTTAATAGAATACATGAGAATCCCGCCATTGGCAAGTATTGTTTTTCTGTTAAAAGTACAGACGTAGGCCTATACGAAGTGATTACACACATAGGCCTACACTAAGAATTTTCCAAGCCACGACTTTGAATCCTATATGACATACTTGTTTCAACTCAAACGATTTCTCTTCATACGCCTTCGAATTGATAAGTGCAACTGCATTAGAGTAGACCAACCCATTAAGCCCCGCCCTATTGTGTTCTTACCAATCACAGCCATTAGTTATACCCGACATGCGTGAATAAATATCCAACATGCGTGCACGCACGTATGATGACTGGACTACGTAGTGACAGATACGTGCTTAGTACCTATTTGCGCAGTGGGCGGGGCTTATTGGATTGGTTAATGAACAAGTGCTGTTGTTTGTGTGGTGGTTTCCTTCAAAGACGACATTGTCGTTAATACTTAAACACTGCCAAGTTAGAAACATCATTATTGAGAGAGACACCAACAGTTCAGTCTTCACGTTTCTACAACACCCAAATTAAAACCCACCTCGGGATGCAATAATTAGTGGCTCGTCGATCACGTGTCGGCTACCGTTTGATATATGACTGGCAGGACGTTTTACGAAAGCGCACAGTGTGATAGGGCACCCTTTTCATATTTTATGGCTCTCATTTTCGACCGACCTATTTTGGGCTCCCAATCACGGAAAAAAAGTTTTTTCCCCGCCAGCCATGCTAAAAAGACCTACCCCCCCAAAAAAGAAATGAAGGAAAAAAAAATCGGCCGGCATGACCTTTGAAAACAAAAGCCCTGAAAACTCACGACTTTGCAAACGACCAACAGCGACGGTCGGCGTTCGCGTGAACATTCGGCATACCGCACCTCCCCGTGGCCCACTGAGGTTCGTGCATAGCCCTACACCAGCAACATGGATTTTGTTTA
Organism: Acanthaster planci; assembly: GCF_001949145.1. Next base: position 1,012,441 of record NW_019091452.1, read on the forward strand.
AAATTTTTTTTTTGTCGGATTTTTTTTTCGACCGACCGACCATATCTGAAGTGGTAAAAGAAATGAGAACCATAGAATTTAATAAGGGCGCCCATCGACGCAATCACGGCTCTTGACACTGATAACTTGGCGGGCGATACTAATAAACACCAAACTCTGGTTGTTCTGCCCTGACAGATGAAGACATTTCTAACCTCGGCTTCTTCTTCGTGGAGCCAAAAAGGGGGGGGGGGGGGAACAGGGGCCCCCCTCCGCCAGGAAATAGAGGCTCAACAATGTTTCATGAAAAATCATGAGAGAAATGTCTGAATTAAATTAGGAACAAAGAAAACAGTGACTGGAGCAATAATGGCACAGGCAGAATCTCAAGGCTTGTGTTGCCACGTCAGGATTTAAAACATGAATCATTCATTCTTTGCAAATATTTGGTCACGTATTTCACTGTTTCCTGTCTACTCAGTGCTGGGAAATGAGCCTCCTATACAAGAAAATTTGAACATATTGGTAGGACGTATGACGTTGATTATTGATAAAATGTAATGATGTAATACGTTTTAACGTCTCGTCAAAGCTGCAGGCATTCCAACTACTAAATTGCTACCCCCCCCCCCTTGAGCAGAAGCACCATGCAGAAGCGTATCGGTTGGAAAGGGCCATGCTGGTATGGAGTGCTCATTTCACGTTGTTGGTGGCGACGCGTACTCAACGCATGTATTTCAAAGTCGTCCGTGATCTAGCCAATTGAAGTTCCTACCAAAGAGGCATCTGTTGCTATGAAAATTGCGCCCTCTCTTAGTCCCGCTTAGGGCCCATATGGACAGTACCCTTAGCCATTTATGACAATAAAATATCAGTAATATACGCACTGTAACCATTACGGTATCACTTACAGAAAGACGCTTACGAGGTAATGTAATTCGTGCTGGTATGAGCTCCAACCATCTGCTTAACCCGGAGATAGGAAGGGTGCGAAACGATCAAGCTGTAAGCGGGGCGGTTGTAGATTTTACTCCCGAACCGTACGTCACTGCACGGTACGTCAGCGTAGATGTTCCCAGAAGCGGTCCTGGAACTATCGTCCAGTTGACAGAAGTTATGGTGGAAGAGTTCAATATGCATACGACTATGGGTGCCTCTTCAACAGGTATGACGTCGATTATTACAAAAAAATGCAACGATGTTATATCTATTAACTATGGTAAACCTGTGTCCTAATCATAGCTAAGCGGCTCATTGCTTTTCAAAATGTAAAATGTCTGTCCAATTGAAACGAACGTTAAATGTGACTGAAATTCATGCAGCCAGAAAGATAGAATGTTTCTTTACAAAGATTTTCCTCTATTCATAATCTTTGAATCCGCTGCGAGCGGAACAATAGAGGGCGTGTTGTTGGTACTCATCGCACATGCGCGCCATGAGGCGCAGAATGTGTGCGTTTGATGCGGAGCACGCTGATCACGTGTAACTAATGGTCTTTGCGTACGCACAGAATGCGCAGAACGCGTACAAGAAACCCCTTGTAACCACCAGTCCTTCTTTGCCGATGGAGGGTGCACTTCAGCTTGGGGCGGCAGGGAGTGACTTTCACTCCCAAGCTTTCATCGACCACCGAGAGAATAACTTCATGAGCAGCGATCAGTACCAAGGCTCAATGGCCCCTCATCGCACATTCCTGACTGCCAGCGGGGTGGATAAGGTTTTGTTGATTGAATGTTTCCCCTTTTGTTCTTTTTGTTGACATTATTCTGTCAAGCTGTCATTCTAACTGGTAACTCAAGTAGCCAGAGCTCAACGCTGGAACAGGATGGTAATCGCTGGGATGCGGCGAGAGCCGTGGATGGATATCCAATGTACGGGGACACCAGCTGCAGTAGAACAAGTAAGCGTGTTCATGCAGGCGCATAGCAAGGATCTTGCTGCGAAAGAACTTACCTAGGTTAGGTTTTACACACCCAAAGCCCGAAGTTGGATCAACCATGCATCACGTTTTGAAACTAGGTATCCTTTATTCAGTGCACTGCTGGACTTTCTTATAGTCTTACTCTTTCTTTAATACTCACAAAACGAAGACACCAAAAAACTTAGAGGGATAATACGCTACTGTGATCGTGCCCTTAAAACATTTGTATACGTTTTCTGACGACGCTCTGGATACGAATACCAATACAGATTCAAAGACGGAATCTGACCTAACAATTGATACCAAACTTTGCAAGTCTAGGTTCTGATATACAAGATAGAGTGTGTAACACCATCGAATTTACTCAGAACTTATCTTTGATTAAAAACTTAATGCTTCACTCTATAACACCAAGTTTGTTTCATTAAAGCGATCGTAGTAAGTTATCAGCAAGGCTTGTTTTTCATTTCCTTTTTTTTTTTTGACGTCGAAGGCAGATCTGTAACAAAGTGTAATATCATTTCCCCTCAGATATTCAACAAAATCCGTGGTGGAAGAGCGACCTCACTTCTGTACGATGTGTTGGAGCAGTTGCCATCCGGAACATAGATGCCCTTCGACGTAAGCCTGGAAGGAGTCAACTTATCACACGGGCATGTCGAATTTAAAAACCTGATGGTCTAGTACCGTGCCGTTTTCCATTGACAACACATGAAACCAATTAGATTTTTGGGGTGGTAGATAATGTGTTAAGGGAGACAGGAAACTACGCCAGCGTGGCAAAATTTTGGTCCTCATTGTTGTTGTCTTGAATTTCAGACAACACGCGCCTAAATTTAATGGGCGCTGTTGCACGTGCTGGCTTGAGTGACACGCCTACCGATAACGCGATGTGTGGTTCGTCTGTGACCCAGTACCAAGCTTTTATCAATGACTGGATTGAATTCACCTGCGATCCGTCCAGACTGGCACGGTACGTTAGCATCAATATTCCCGGTGAAGCGGCTCTTATACTATGCGAAGTAAGAGTTCTGCCGTGTGATCTCCAACCTCCAGGTAAATATTTTAACTGTTTTGAAGTTTTCTACCAGCAATCAGATTTCTGGGTTTACCACCCTCTTACTGTAGGGAACCGTACCTGGGTCAGGGCGCACTCATCCTTCCAATACGCGTCACGGAGGTAATTAACCCATAAAGCTTATACTTTTTAGGCACTTCCTGGGCACGCGGTGTGAAGGTGGTCTCTTTGCTTTGGTCTCGAGTGTAGGACGTACTCTGCATTTTGCCTCTATTAATTTGCAGTGTGGGAGAGTATCAATGCTAGAAACCCTACTAAGTACTTATCATTGCATAAATACTTCAAAAGATCTTCTGTCGGAGAAATTGTACGATTTATGGGGCCCAATGTGGTAAATGTTTTCTGTATTACAAGGTGTCACAGTGTATTGGCTAGCTGTGTTAGCCACGTGCCCTATTAGCCTTCGACCATCCATTGTATTAGTATTTATGGTACCGTCTAGTCATTACACTACACCAACTGTTTTCATATTTAATAAATTGTAGTTCTGGAGTTAGACATCATTTATTGTTCACGTGTTCTCCAAGTGCTTGTCCGCTTTAATTAGGGGGCCGTTCCTCCTTCCTCCCACCGTCCAACTGACGTGGGGCTGGTCCGCTACTTTACTTTGTCCTTAATTATGTCATCGGTACCACAGGCTTCAGCTGCGTTTGAAGCATATGTCGAAGGGTTGTCTGTTTTCCAGAAAGAAGTTCAAAACAATGTAGTCCTCTCCATGCGTCTGCCTACTGAGTTAACATTCGTTTTAAATCAGTTTATAGGTAGCCCTGAGGTTGTAAACATATTTTACAATTTGAACAAAAACTTGCAGAACGGTTTAAAACTTGCTGGTATCTTTGTTCTTTATTTAATCCCAAAATTGTTTTGGGTTTGAATGGTATTGTAATTTTTTAGAAGGGGGAAAACTTTGCATTCTATCAATAGTTGGGGTTGGGTGCAGTGATAACTGACAAAGTCATAAGCATAGAATCGATGAGATATTTCCGTTTTGTGAGTTTTGAAATGTGGCATGCACCGGTCTGTCGAAATGCCATCCGAGAATGGCATGATGATTTTCTGCTTACTCGATACGTGTTGAAGATTTATGTAGGGACGGATTTTGTTCTATCCATGTATACATTCTTTGACTTACATGTGTGCGTGTTGATTCAGCACTCAACTTGACTGAAAAACCAAGAGATCAAAGCTCCGCAGTGAGCGGACAAGATGCTGGAAAAGCCTTCGATGGACTCCCAGAAGAACCCTTCTGCAGCCTCACGGGTAAGTTCTCTGTTAGTAAAGTTAACCCTGGCCGTGATCGAATACAACCCACAATGAGCCCCGAGTCGGATCAAGAGATGGCTCACTTTCCCTAGCGACAGGGGCTCCTTTGGTGGGAACTGCACTGTTCACGAACGACTGTGAAATGCACGCGTTACGGTCATATCGGTACTAACAAAATGAACACTCCTCACCAACATGACTGTTTTCAACCGCGGGCTTTTGCTTAAGGCAGATTGCCTCACCAAGATGTGTACTAACTTCAGCAGATTTGTTTTGGTCATTTTTGTGCTTAGTAACCATCAAGTTCGGATCTTGTGACGGCTTCTCGTTTATTTTGACAACTGCCAAAACTTGAAATGGTGTTACAAATTGTAGTCTCCATACACATCCGGCTGCCGTGCTTTTTTTCTCATCAGGAAATGAAGAGAACCCGTGGTGGAGGGTGGACCTGGAGTCAAGTTACTGTCTTGGAATAATCCAAGTCAGGAATACAGGCAGTCCAACAGGTACGATGCGTTTGTTTCTGTTTTGTAATGGGATTACAAACAGAGATACAAAGTGCGCAAAAAGAGGATATTCAAGCAACTGCAATATGAACACTGACATTCAGAACTATTTACTTCTCCATCACAGAACCCAACTTGCAGGATTCTGTCGTAAGGGCTGGCCTAAGCGAAGTTCATACCAACAACATCATGTGTGGTACACCTCTGACCAGTGAACAGTCCACCATCAATGACTGGATAAAGTTTACGTGCGACCCACCCGTACTTGCCCGGTATGTTAGCGTCGACATACCAGGACCCGCGAGCCTCAAACTATGCGAGGTGACGGTATCCCCCTGCGACTTGCAACAAAAGGGTAAATCCATTTTAAAGTAGTGACCTCAAGAACTTGCCGAGTGCAACTGATTGCGTGGTAAAATATGATTGATGAAATCATTATCGCATCAAGTCCCTATTTAGTTTAAATCCTATAAAAAGCACTGTTCTTTGTTTAATTTATAACCACCGCCCTTCGATAAAGATGGCGTTTCAAAAATTCCATCATGTGAACTTTTCTTGGGTATGTGGTTTGTGCAACTTTCTTTTAATGTAAATGCAATGAAACTATCGGAAATACGTGGATCAGTTTGGTTATTGAAATGCGCACTTTCAGAATATTCTTAAACATTTCAATGATTTTGTGCTACAAATAAGAACATTGGTGTGGTGTCATAAGTGGAAGAAATTGTTGAAATTTTAATCTGGGGATTTTCAGTTCAAAACGTGAATCCAAATCTTCTCAAAGAAAATATTTATGCGAAGACTTTACTCACTGACCATAGAACTGTAGTGAACTCAACTAATTACCACCAAATAAATGAAATCGATATCAACAAAACATCCAAAAATCAGGCGGTTTAATTTTTGTGAGTTTTAAGTGGACCGGTTTGGATTTCTTGCTTTGGATAATACCACAATTTTGGTCATAAAACTGTTAATTTGCATGGGGGGAAAACATAAGGCACACACAAAACCTTTCAGCATAACCAGCTTCACATTCCGCACAATTTTAAGAGAGACAGGTTGCCGCAGTCGGCGATTAGCTTGTGTAGTCATTGATAAGAATGACAAGAAAATGTCTTCAAACCTTTTTTGTGAATTATGTGACTACATGTAATTTAAACTAGAGTCCAGTTCTTACTCAGCGCAGAAGCAAACCTGCACGGGAATTTGCGACGTTCGTAAATTCAAATAGGGCCTATCCGCTACGAATTCGCAGATGCTCAACACATTTCAACTAGAACGAATTTGTCGGCAAATATCTAGAGATGTCAAATTTGCTTCCCCTTCACGTTCACCTGAAGTGTTCAAACAGTTCTTAGGCTTCAAATTCTTAATTACAGCAAAAGTTATGGATTTTACTGTGGTTGCAAATCGTGCTCGTCTTGGTGACGCTGGAGACAACGATTCCTCCATCACTGCCTACAAAGGTGCAGAAGACGTCTCTGTTGGCGTGTCATTCGGCCGCCAGCTGCCAACGGGAGGGAGGAGCAATGACCTCCCCTCTGGATCAGTGGTACTGGCTGATCCGTCAACGGGATGTGCAGACAAATTGGTTTTACGATTACCAGAGGAGGGTGGATTGAATAGGACAGGCGTCTTCTTCTCTGAGATGATCAGTGATGACATCACTACCAGGGTACAGGTCGTCATCTTACCTGATGGTAACAAATTATTTCAATGCATTCTGCAACAAAATTATTAGTATTGGAAGTAGCATCGGCGCGATGTTATCATTAGGTACCAAATATTTTGAGTAATTTTCTGCCCTCACTTTGATTTCTATTCCTTCAAGATACCTTTGCCGTATTTAAATATAATGCTGATTTATCTGTCCCCTGTCAGGAAATGACACCGACGTGCGTCCTACTCAACGAACACAGACAGCAAACATCGGAGATTCCGTAATGCTGCAAATGCACGATGTTAACTCACCTAGCACCGATTATAGGTGGAGGCATAATGGAGGTGTCATCATTGAATCTTGGAACAACTTCCTGAACGTGACAATACCAAACGTAACTGTGGAGAAAGAGGGAATATACGCATGCTTTGCTTTAGATCAGGAAAATGAACAACTACATGGCATCATGAGACTTATAGTTAGAGGTTTGTTGTCAACACTTGAATCTTCACGCTTTTCGTTACTGTGCATTGCCAAATCTCTGGTGTTGAAAACAACACTTTTTGGTGTTATCAGATAACCGCACCATAAGGTGTTACTTTAGTACCGCTCGTGTTAATTCACACACCTATAAGTGTTACAGTGTACAGGCGTGTCATATATAGCGTGGACCTCTGCACAAAAGTAGTCCTCATAATGCAGGGTACGATGGCGTTGTGTGGACTTGCACATGTCCACACAAGGTTTCCCCTTCTCTGGAAAAGGGATTTAGAGGCATTTTGTGGTATGGGTCATCGGTAGTAAAAGGAAGAGGAAAAGTCAAGGAAACCTTGAAAAAAAAACAGCCAAAAATCTTGTTCCTTGTCGAAGAAAAATGAATATTTTCACTGAGTTTTTTAACTGGACGAAAACAAAGGAATGTCCACAGTATGTAACGTAAACATGCATGCACTAGAGGGTGTTAAACGTAACACGAAGATGGTGTTGAAATAACACGAACAAAATTTAAGAGCGGTGACAAGTGTTGGTGAAGTCCTCTGGTAACACCCGAAGTGTTAAATGTAACACCCCCGTTTTTCTTACTGACGCTATTTCTCATATGTTGTGAACGAGGGAATGATTTGTGTGATATCTCGATATAGAATTTTACCAAAGCGAGCCTAAGAATCAACACAGATAAAAAAAGTACTCCGGCATTGATGTGGGAGCTTAAGTTTAGCTAGCTGTTCTTCTTTTGGCCGCGAGTTCATGCAGATGTGTTTTCTTAACATGTTAGAAAGATGATATCTTGTTTTTCTACTGCATGCTTTAAAATGGGGAAAAAGGTTTTCCCTTTGAAACAATCCCCTATCGTGTCATTCGACCACCAGAATCGGAAACCATTACTGCGGTGGCACGACCCTCATGGAGAGGTGGTTTCGCGCTTTGACCAATAGGGTGTCGTGATTTGCCAAATGCACGTGCGCGTCAAGCGTCAATGTGCGTGTGAGTGTGGTGCCACTGCAGTTACCGCGTCTAGTCGGATTTGTTTATAGGCTAAACGTATGCTGAGGCTTTAAGATTATCATTTGAATCACTAACACGTGTTTATTAATATCAGGTTGTCCCTTTGGATTGTGGGCTCCACCTTCGTGTCTGAAAATCTGCCGTCGATGCTACAATGGCGGTGTATGTGATGACAAGTCTGGTACATGTGTGTGTCCTCCAGGATTCAGTGGAGACAGTTGTGAGCAAGGTGAATAGACTTACAGCCTTTTAGACACTTGGTGGCAGTAGACAGATATGTCGAGTATTTCTAGTGTTGTTAAACCACTCCTAAAATACGATGTTGATTGTTGTCTGTACGGCTTTTTACGCAGCCTCAGAGGGCGAACCCCTTTTATTGCGTTAGCCCCTTGAAAGAAATAAGAGCAAATTTAATCATCAGGGAAAAATAATGTTAAAAGAAGTTTCAATTCTTTTACGTAATTAAAAAAAAAACTTGTTTTGATCATCTGTGGAAACCACAGCACAGGGTCGTCATGTGTTTGGCAAGACTGCTGATCAGCGATGCTCTAATAGCACTGATGCACACAACGATGCTTGCCGAGGGCGTTTGTTTTGTCTACCAGACCCTTATGGATGCTCCTGTGCTGCAGGTTACAAAGGATTAGACTGTATGCAAGGTACCATGTTTGGAAGTAAATTGAATGTAGAACTCTGCTGTTTAATCTACGGTGCATTATACGTGTTTGTTGTTCTGCACGAATAGGTGAAACTATTAGATTGTTAAAAGTTCTCGACTATTGCAATTAATATTTAGATATTCTAGTCTTCCGCGGTATTATTGTTAAAGGATAAAATGCTTTGTATATTTTTGTAATGTCTCTTTTTATATAAATCAAATGTCAGACTGTGATGACGGAACGTTTGGTGCAGGTTGCCAGCAGACTTGTCACTGTGCATCAGGAGGAACGTGCAGTAAAGATACAGGAGAATGTAGCACGGGTGAGATGAGTTATTCTAAATCAAATAAATTGAAAAATATGAGGTTTTTTGACCCAACATTTATTTCCGTTTTGCCACGTGTATATAAAGTTATACAGAAGCTCAATAAATGAAAGATTTATGACTACAAGAGTGAAAGTTAAATAAGACCATGAGACATTGAAATAAAAGGGGGCCAAGATGGAGGCATATTCAGAAGACAAAGTCTTATACGGAAAGGCCTCGTTAAGACAACAAAAAGAACTAGACAAGGAAGACTAAAAACAAATTATAGATACAAAAGATAATTGCAGTACAATACAGTCAAAACAAAACAAGGACGAACCAATAGACTGAGATGTAACAAAAAATGGAATTACCAAAAACTAGAAACGTTAGAAGAACAGAAGGAAGATTAGAATGATAAATGGGAAGGAGCTGCCGCAGATAATAAGAAACATTGTGCTTTTGGTAAGTTGCCTTTAAAGCATCCCACAGTTGATTGTGGTTTATTAGTTTATTCATTATAACGATTGATGTATAGAGATTAAGTCTATTCCCTGAATTTTTTTTATTATCGTGGGCGTCTTTATCGTGACTCAGTGCTGCAAACCTGAACTTTTTATCGTGTTTGTTTGGTCAGGTTGTGCGGCATCATATTTCGGAAGTAACTGTCAGTGCTCAAGTAAGTTAAATTTCGACAAGAATTAGTGAACAAAATCATTAGTTCGGCAAAAAGATATCACAACACTGTTGCAGAGAAATGGCAAATTGGAAAAAAATACAGAGTTGAAACCAGATGATAGTTTGAACTGCATACGTAGATGTTTGGTTTCATTCGAACTGTATTCTGGGCTTTATTTAGTTTATCCTGTAGCTTCTGAATTCAACATTTCGAGCCCGTTTGAAATCACATGCTGCCGCTGGCATAGCAAAGAGGGACAAGGTTTCATCTAGTACTGCCTCCCCCTCCAACTGCCTATTCTCCCCTAGGAAAACTTTGGAAACTTATTCCCCTTGGTGCTATCTGAGGTCATATCTCCATTAAACCCAGGATCATAAGGAACTTGTGAGGACTTGTATTCCATGAAGGGTTGAAGTTGTAACGCTAAAAATGTGGGCCTTATAAATTTTGAAGAAGCAAAAATTGTCCGTTCGAAGTTTTTCTTTGTTCTCAGAGAAGGTGGAGTGGGCGAGATGAAAGGCTCTGCTATTTTGAGTAATACATTTTCTGTCATGACCCAACAATATTACTGACGGGTTGAATCAGTTATTCATGCACTTTCAGCTGAGAATGCTGTTCTGGGGCTCGAAGCGACATCAGGCGACCCTCGTCAATTATTCGTTACGTGGCAACCAGATCTGTGCGCTTCTAGATATGAATTGACAATCAGGGACGAGTGTGCGGACGTGGTATCCCAAGAATTGACATCTGAGAATGCTTACCATTTCGTCACTGGCCTGGAGTACCCACTAAGCCATAGAGTTTACATGCGACCGGTGTACCCGGGTGATGAACTTGGACCTGAGGTGACATTTCCGCAAACAACTGGTAAACCCACGTAATTCGAATTAATGTTGTAAGCAACTTCTTAGTCCTTACTCCAAAAAAGGCCAGTCATTATACTCAATTCAAAAGCCAAATGTTTATCTTATGACGAATAGCTGCAGTGTGCAATTTTCGGTGGGTGTTATGTTTAAAATTCCCTACTTTATCTTGATTTGTGTGTCGCTAGAACCAACTATGGCACCAGTTGACGTGAATTTCACTTTAGCTGCACCATACAGCCTGAGTTTCTCCTGGAGTAAGCCACCTTGTGGAAGCCGGGGTGGTATCACCACAGGCTACACGTACAAACTGACTGAAGGAAGTCCGGAATCCCAAGTAATCATTCAGACAGTGACATCAGAGGAATCGGTGACCATCGAAGGTTTAACGCCGCTGACTGAGTACAGTTTTCAGGTTGCTGCCAATACCATTGCGGGAACTGGACCGTACAGTCAGGCTGCTGTGGGGACAACGCTACAAGGTTCATGGAAGGTTTTCTCCCTTTGCAAGTTAATCTTTTTGATTGCATGTGAAAATTTCTATGATCAATCTTCCTGTTTCCCCTTAGCATCATGTTTTCTGTCGCTTTATCCTTTGATTTGGAATTTGGAGAATTATCTTTTAAACGGAGATATCGGCGATATCTGGGTATTAGGGAATAGTACATGCGAAGTGCTCGATTATGGTGGTTCTGTTGATGCGTATCGCTGTCAAGCAAGATAGCCTTGTTGGCAGTTCCTAAATCTATAATTACTGGAACATTTATTTTTTTATTTGAATAGGGCTTGCGGCGATCATAATGTTAGGCCTAATGTCAGTGATCCAGAACAAAACATTGTTCAAGGATAAATATATACTTGACTAAATAACTCCTGGCATCACTTATGAGTTAGGAAATTTCTTCAAATTAATTTCAACAGAGCTTTTGTTTACCGAGGAACAAAACTCCTGCTTTGCATTGCAGTCATGGTGTGTTATTTGACGGATAATGTAATGACCTGAGTGAGATTATGGACCTACCAATCAGATGACGGGGGTGCCTTTAAGGCGTTTTATACAATATGGACTACGTTTCTTTTATCGAAACAGCATCACCTTTTCATGAAACTCTGGCCAATTTAGATTTGAAAAGTGATAGGCATGTATTCGTATACCATCCTTTCACACCACCATCCCTAAAATGGCGATACAGAAACAGGTGTATAGTGTTTACTCTTTTATAGAAGTCCAAAGTACAGCTGAAATCACATCAGTCCCGGTATCAACGGGAGAAGGAAGCACACTCCATCCGTCTACGCGAGTATCGACTACGGCAGATGCCTTGACCACGCTCAAGCCGTCAACTTCTGAACCAACTCAGGTACCAACGACAACATCTATAACACTCGAGCCGTCAACTACTGAAGCATCTCAGGCACCAACGACGTCAGTAGTATCCACAACATTCGAGCCGTCAACTACTGAAGCAACTCAGGTACCAACGGCACCCGTAGCATCCACAACATTCCAGCCAGAAACTACTGAAGCAACTCAGGTACCAACGACACCAGAAGCATCCACAACATTCCAGCCGGCAACTACTGGAGCAACTCAGGTACCAACGACACAAGTAGCACCTACAACATTCGAATCGTCAATAACAGAAGCATTCACAACATTCGAGCCGTCAACTACTGAAGTAACTCATGTATTAACGACACCAGAGGCATCCACGACATTTGAGCCGTCAACTACTGAAGCAACTCAGGTACCAACGACACCCGTAGCACCCACAACATTTGAGCCGTCAACTACTGAAGCAACTCAGGTACCAACGACACCCGTAGCACCCACAACATTCGAGCCGGCAACTACTGAAGCAACTCAGGTACCAACGGCACCCGTAGCATCCACAACATTCGAGCCGGTAACTACTGAAGCAACTCAGGTATCAACGATGCCAGTAGCATCCACAGCACTTGAGCTGTCAACTACTGAAGTAACTCGGGTACGAACTACGCAAGAGGCAGCCACCACATTCCCGCCATCAACTATGGAAGTCGATGAGCCATTGTTAGTTACTTCTGTTCCTGAATCAATCACCAACGAGACAACCAGACCACCTTCCAAAACAAGTAATTGTTCACCTTTTCTCTGTATTATTAGACATGGATAGTTTAGAACCACATACTTTTGATGTCTTTTTGTTGAACGCCCACCAATGACAGCGTCTATTATCTGGCAGATGAGCAACCTGACATTGGTCCACCCTCATCGGCAGTCGCTGGTGGAGTGGCAGCTGCTGTTGTGATTCTCATTACGTTGATGGTAGTCGCTGCTGTGGTGCATAACAGGTAGATTCTACGAGCACACCTCGTAGTCTTTTTTTTCACAAACTGCAAAAATTCCATGCTATATTAAAGGCAGATTCAGAGGTGCCATGGCCCCTCCCCAAAAGGAGTAAAAAAAAAATCTTTTTTAATTTTAAAGGGGGATTTTTAAATTTATTTTATTCCCTCAGTTCTAAAAAGCACCTAAAAGCCCAGAAATGTAACTTCCCCACTCGAAAAGGCCATAAATTGCTGCCTAAAAATCCATTTTTGGCAATTTCGCCCCCAAAAATAACTTTGTCCGCCGTCTGAAAATATGCTTCTGGATCTGCCCTTGTGTAATATACAGCGTGTGTCATTTTATATTGTGAAAGAATTTGGGTACAACTCATCCTGTGAATAATTTTGTTTTCTCTTGAAGGGCCCGCCTTGTAAACCAGCCGTCAGCTGATGTCAACGTTGGTGTCTCAATGGAAGAAATAAGCACAGACTTTGTTCCTGGTAAGTTTACTACCCCCCCCTCCAAAAAGAATGTTTTTCTGATGTAGCATTCGATTAAGATAACTTGGATTCGTGTTCATAAATAAACGTAGCTAGATTATGATCACGCGTCAGCCTATAGATCATTTTTTCCTTGAAGTAATAAAGTTAATTAAAAGTGGTTCTAAAACGTGCCGTTCGTAGTTATCGATTCTAAAGGTGAGTGGCGGGGAATTCTTTCAAAATAGTCCCTGCAATGCCTGAAACCTTATTTTAGATAATTTAGAAACCTTTTTTCTATTTAATACAAATGATTATGGAACTATTTGTCTGACTGGTGTTTGACAATTCATTGATTACACTGGCCATTTTTTACGTAAATTCAAATTCAGAACTCCCAAATGAAAAGTAGAATACACAAATGAATATCAAAAATATTAAGAATTGCACACATTTTTGTTACAATACTAAAAATATTTTTGTTAATTAAAGTATTCTTTATGGCTTATGTTTCACAACACAAATGTTTCAAAATATTTTTTACAGAATGATAAAATGAATTTATAAATGAATTGAGAATCCTCGAATTGAGTAAACTGTATTTTTGTTTCATCAATACAGTACATGTATTAAGTTCCAAACTTTCGGACATTGTTATTCTGTGTAGACGGGGTCTATCAGGTTCAAGAACCCATTGGCGATGGTATGGGTCAGGATTCGTTCTCCTGGTCCACATCAAAGAACTCGATTACGACGACCGAATCCTGGCCGACGCCCGAGGAATCCAAAGCGGAGACCTCCGAGAGCGCATCCGTTGATGATGACAGTTCAGCAAAGGTGTGTCGTGCACAAAGAATCGCTCAGGAAGAGCCCGTGCCACATCCACCAGTCGACGAGGGCGCAGATCAGCGTACATTGAGGGACCTTTTCAGCCAAACCTACATCGGTTTATTCTGATAAGCTCCCACAATGCAATGCGAGTCAGAACGACTGTGCTAGCCAAACGAAGCAGAGGCCAAACTAAAGAGAAACATAACACGAGGCAGATGTCAACGTGAGTACAAAATTGAAAGAGAAACATTATGTGTTAGTGCAGATAAATCCACCAATATACACATTTTTAATATTGGAAAAGGCAAATCTATAATTTCTGAGCTTTCCGATGGCTTCAACGACATCGTAGATTTTATTTTGAGCGCTGACAGATGGGGTCGATTTCACAGAGCTGCTCAAGAACAAAATTTGCTTAAGCGCTAAAAACCTTGCTTAAAATACAAAGGTTACCAGCTCAAAATCTAGATGATTGTTATGCTAACCAAAAGACAGGCGAATACCATTTCAAAACAGTATAAATCACATGGAGTTTGGGCTGATAACCTGATTTGCCAAGCAAGGTTTTTTCATGCTTAAGCAAATTTTGTGCTTTATTAAGCAGTTCTGTGAAATTAGCCTGCGCATTAATGCTACAGTAATGGTTGTTTTGCGCAATGAGTGGCGATTCTGGGCAAATTCCCAAGGCGAATAATTATGAGAAAATTGGGATTTAATGAGAAAACATACTACATGCAATTTTGGCCACCTGTTGTACCTTGTGAAATTTGAGCTGGGCCGACAAGAACGATATCAGCTACGTGCAGCCATTTTCGCCCAAAATATTTTTCAACTTATTTGATGTAAATCAATCATGAAAACATTTGAATCCTGCCCGCAAAAGATGTGAGAAAAAAACATTTCAATACTGGAAGGTTGAGGATCGGAAGGGTTAAAGTCTAAATACACAAACAGACAGTCTTGTTATTTTCTAATCAGAAACAAAAGACCAACTGAGTCCGTCACTGCAGATTTCTGATGCGTCGTGCAGCCTATAGTCGCTGATAAAAAACATCTGCTGGAAATCTAACAAAGAGGGCGCGTCCTGTAAACGGTTCGTCTCAACTTTTTCGATCGGAAATAGATCGTGACTTTACAAGAGCCGCGGCTTCCAGCTGCTACAATGAAAACAGACGAGGAGTAAGTCATTTCGGTTTATGATTGCAAGATGGGGATATGGGACGTCTTGTGGACGGATGCTGTCTTGGGTCGGGCGTCGCCCGATTTCTCCCGGGATGGGGGGGGGACAAACATCAGCAGCAAACGGATAAACAGATAATAGTGAAAGGCTTCTATTCTGAGATACTTTGAAGCAAACTCCAAATTTTCATTCTTCCAGTTTCTTGTTTCTCTCGCTTTCATCGTTCTTGCTACTTTTAGATTTTTGGTTTTACAAACAAAAAATATTCCTAGTGCCGCGACAAGTTTACCTATTCAGCAAATTACAGTGCAGTGGATACGACCATTACTGAGAGGCGTATCCAACGAGAGATAGGGACAAGTTATCCCCCACCCGCCCAAACTGTTGCCATGTTTTGAGGAATTGAAAGTGTCATCATAGTACCATGAGGATCGGCAAAACGTTAGACAGGCGTTGTTAGAAAAGAAACAGAATTTCCTTTTGCCCCCTCTCCTGTCCAAGAACTGCATACCCCATTGAATATGACCTTACTGGTCTGCTTGGAGTGTTTTTCTAAACATATTAATATAATTAAGGTGTCTCTTCTTAATGACAGAATAGTCCTACAAACACTATAATTTGAAAATGTCTCTTTTGTTCCTTATACATCTGTAGCCTCCATAACAAGGTCTCTACCGCCTGCTAAGTCAGATGCAGTTTATGAAGGACAAGTTGATGTCTAAGGCTTACGACTGTCGAATATATACGATAAAAACGAATCCAGGTGACTAATTTCTTTTTGCTCAAATGCTCCAAGCCAGTGTCAATAATTTCATGACTCATATATTTTAATAATCAATCCGAACCTTTTCCTTTTAATTCGTAAATGTTGTCTGGTTTAAAAAGAATATTGTGAACGAGCTAATATTTTATATCCGTCGGATGTACTAAATGCAGAAGGTAGAATACTTTCGTATTTTCGTAATTAATGATTTTTAGTTATTTTCATGGGTTATTAACTTTTGTTATCACAACTTTTTGAAGGGCTCGTAAAGTTTTGAAATGTTAAAAATGGAGATTGCATTTGTGTGCCAGAGTTGTAACGAGTCAATATGTATTCCAACAAAAACTGTATAAGGCTGGACGCGTGAAAAAAGTACCGTAACGATAATTGTAGATAAATGAAGGGGATCACGTCTTACATGTAGATAATCCGATCATTGTAAAATTGCTGTAATATATCCAAATAAATATTGTTTAAAATTTAAAACAATAATTTGTGACATCGTGAATAAAAAATTTCTGTAAGTTAATGTATTTCCCATATTTCTGACGAAATTGTTTCTTACACAGCACTGGAAATCTGATTTCTGCCCCCCCCCCATGGGATTGAAGGGCTAAGTGATTATGTTAATCTTCTTACCATTTCCAAGTAGGATTTCTTACTTAAAGATACTACCTGCTTAGGAAAAAAAAACATATAAAATCAAAGAAAAGAAAACTTTCTGCTGTTTGATGATTTGTGTTTGTTCTTTCTTTAAGTGCATCGTGATGATAACTTTTTTCGTGTTCTGTGGGAGAACTTTCTTCCAAGCTCAGAGACACCCCGGGCACGCACACTACCACCGGCTCACGCGCGCTCCCTCAAAAAAAACTGCAACCTGCCATTAATTGATTGAAAGTCCGCCCTCTAGCTCTGTGCACATCTGAAAGTTATTTCCAGCCACCCATTGACAAACTTTGATTTCCTCAGTTTCCAGGAAAACAAATTCAGCGTACGCAGGCTCATTTTGAAACCTATGTTGCCATGTAAAGCTGTTTTTAAGATAGTACAACAGGAGTAATACATTTTGTCGAATTTGAGGTTCAAAGCATCAAATTTGCTCTGGAATCATTTTAGACTACACTCTCAAAGGAAAAACGAAACGGCTTATTATCAGACTAGTGTGGACCGCCACGCTGCTGCAAGGAGTCAAGGTTTCTTTTTCTAAATGTAGACTTCGCTAAATCTGTGGCTTCATCTCTGACATTGAAACTGCTTTGTTGGCGTATTAAGCCCACACTGAAAAACCTACATCTTTTAAAAATGTTCCATGTATAGTTAATACATTTTAGCTAAATAAAGTCCCTTTCAAGCTAAAAATGCCAAAGTCAGAACGATAAAAATACACATGTGGCCGGTTAGAGGACGATGTTTGGAAAACCCTCAAGGTTATTTACACTACGGATATTTCCAGGCACGCGCCGAGCGAACGGACGTTGACACGTACACAGAAAACTTGACACGTTGAAGTTTTGCCTCCATGTGCTTCCATATCAGCACAGCGAGCTACAGCTGTGGTCTCTGCCTGTCCTTTTCGGTAGGGAATGCAACTAGCTGTCGTCATGGCTCAACTTCTCACGCTAATCTCGCTGGTTTCCCTCCTCTTCGTGGCCAAGACTTTCATTCAGACGGCAGAGAGCGAGACGGAGGAAAACACAACCCCAACCACGACTTACGATGAGTGGTATCAGAGTGGTATGGACTCCTACAACAAGGAGGACTGGGAAGACACCATTTACTACCTGGAGAAAGCCTTGGAAGAGTTCAATTTCTACCGATCTAGTCTGGTAGAATGCCGCCTGAAATGCTCGAATGTCACCCGTACGCGTGCCTCCAGCTCGCAGAAGGACGAGGAAAATTTATTGACGGAGATGCAGTACTTCCAGGGACTGTTCCTGAAGGCCAACTGCGTCCGAAAGTGTAAATTCGACAAGTTGGGCAACCGTCCGCAGCTCATCGACAATGATTTGACGGACAAGTTCCTGAGCCGGATGCCTTATAGTTATTTGCAGTTTGCTTATTACAAGGTAGGCGATGTAGCCACGAAATGCAGGCAGCTGCTTGCACATTTATTTTCTTGCTTTTGTTTGGCGCACAGGATTGCAATCGTGTGCATGATTAATTGGGAGGGAAAGATGGGGAGGGATTGATGGATGCGGGGGGGGGGTAAAAATTGTTTACCTTGCTTCTGTAAATTTCCAGACATCACTGATTTTCCCTCACTGTTATTTGTTAACCATGAGGAAGTGATAACATCCTGAAATGTGAAATTTAGCAGGGAAAATATTGAAGCGTATAGGCTTAGACAACATGGAGTTCCACTAACTTGGACCTTGGACTGTAGGTAATTCCAGAAATTAGGGGTCAAAAAGTGTGAGATTCTTAAGTCCCTGTTACACCTGATGTTTGTTATTTGACATGGAAATATCACCGGAATTGATTTCTATTGAATTGAACTGTTGCTATTTGGCTGGTAATTTGCATTAATTCATCACTGTGTTTTGAGCTTACAAAATCATATGTTACATCATGTAGATGTGACAGGGACACAGAAAAAAATGGACCCCTAATTTCTGGAATAGACCGATTGCGCCTGTTAAGTCACGTGACCTATAGTGGGTACATTAAATCAACAAACATGGCACCCACCAAAAGCAAAGCGTTTCATAAGTATCATTTACCAAATCTAAAGCCGACGGTAGGTACCGTACTCAGACTACTGATGTGCTGGGTACTATACCGTTATGTGGTTGTTTTGTTTGTAAACAACAATCGAAACACACGTTGCTATGGGGTTGATCTTGCCCAATCAGACCTCCCTTAGCTCAGCAGCCATCTTGAAAAAAAAAAAAAGGCCCTCTTCCTTAACTTTTAGAAAAACCATAATGATACTTTTTTGATAAGAAAAATTGTGACCCACCCTGTGAAAATGAGTCTTAAGTTGCCAGAGCTACTTAAAAGTCCTTTAGAATAATTTTGCACAGTGTAAATTCAGTAGGAACCCACAGCATTTTTCACCATGGAGTATCCACTTTCATCAGGATGCCAAACGGAGTGGTACATCAAAACCAAAAAACTCAATTTGCTTCCAACTGCGAATGAAAACTCAAAAAGTGGCTCTGGTGACTTGAAACTCATTTCTACAGAGTGAGTGGGTCACAATTTTACTTGGCCTGAAGACAGATGTCAAGGCTAACGTGTAGTTAAGCTTATGGGTTAAAAGTCAGCGCACCGTTATGTAAGGTCTTAATTGTTTGGAATAAAAAGAATCACGTTACACTTGAACACCCATTTCTGTCAACTTCTGTGTGATTGAGTATTTTGGTTGGGCAACTGGTAACTTGTTCAGCAGTTAATGCACAGTACATGTACATGTATGGCCCTTCATATCCATTGACTTCTGAAGCTCCAATTCAAGTTTGATTTGCACATGTTTCTATTAACATTTCTACTGTTTTGAATGTTTCAGACTGTGAAGCTGTTCAATAAGCCGTGCTTTCATCTCAAATACACGTAGATGCTGAATTCCATTAGATTAGGCCCCAAAATATTCTGCTTCCAATTGCATGACACTTGAGAACAGGGCAACTTTAGGATTTGGGGGGTTTGGGGGCACTCTTTCAGTGTAGTAGCAGGTTAAAATGACAAAATAGACAGGTCAGGTGGCATCATTTCAAACAAAATGAACAACACTTGAAAGGGTACTCGTCTGTGAAATTGTACAAATACATGTATGCTGACACACATGGTACAACAGTACTTAAATTGTTTTCTATGTCAGAGAAATATGGAAGGGCTGCGTAGCACCGTGATCAGAATATTGACAAGAATAGAATATCAAATCAATGCTCTGAAAGATGTGATTGCCGAGCTTTCGGTAACTGAGTACCTTCTTCAGGGCAAGCAGATTCAGTTCCCTGAAGAAGGTACTCAGTTACCGAAAGCTCGGCAATCACATATTCCAGAGCACTGATTTGATATTACATTATTGTCGTTAAATTGGTTTCTATTATTTTGGTAGCTTATTTCACATTTCCCAAATTCCACCTCCTCCAAGTACTGTAGGGTTGCATGGTCGAATTCCAAATAGGGTAGGTACCGGTATAGAACATCGTACAGAAACAGGAAACAAGCTCAATTCTGGGATCTACAGTAGCCTCGCTACCAGTTCACATGGTTCGTGTGTGTACTGGTACATGGACATCACATGTGTACTTGTTGTTAATCTCTCCCATGGTGTGAAAAATTGCAGTGGGCTAAGGTCAGTAGTTTATTTTGTGAACACACCTGGGGCGAATTAAAACTAATTTGGGGAGTAGATTTAAACCACAGTGTGATACATGTAGCATCAGAACCTACCTAATAACAGTGAATAACAAGTGCCGAGTGGTCATGTGGATGTATATGTACATGTACATACTGGTACATGTGGGCCTTACATGTACATGTACATGGAGGTTTCTGTCTTACATACATGTTACAGGTTCAAGGTTGCTCACTTGGGTTGTAACTTGTGCATTAAATCACAATGTACCATACAGTATCCATGTACATGTACCAGTATGTGGGGCTGAGTCAATTCGAATAATTCACTATTAAAATATTCGACCTTCAATTTGATCGAATATCTGAATATTCGGACGTACCGATCAGCAAATTGTTAATGAACAGTCCATTACATGTTGCACTACTATAATGCATATATGTAGCTTCTCACGTCTAGGAGTATCTCCAGCTATGATTGAGCAAAATTTAAGAGACAAACACTCAGGACTTCTTGCCCTGTTGAAAATTTCTATTCCTTTTAAATTTTTTAATGAATAATTTACTTTTTGAATTGTAAGATCTCTGTTGCTTTTTGTTCCGCGTGCCCTTGGAAGAAAAAGTCCAATAGAAACATGCCTTATGGGTGGATGAAACTCAGCACGTTTGGTGGGTGTAACGTACTCAACAACCTTTTGCTTGTAATTGGCTTCGCCACACGTTATTGTCCCTGCGTTAATTTCTGATAATTTTGAGCAGCTTCATGCTGCTGGGAGAGTTGGTTGCATGATTGTAATGGAGGATTGACGCAGGCGACATGATGGGAGCAACGTCTGTCGGTGGCGTTATCAGTTCGATGATCTTTAAATTGGAGTGAATCACCAGTTGGTTGCCTGGGTGAGACGTGTAACTTTTCCAAATAAACCGGATCCTTAAATGATGGATTCTAATCTTGTCCCCCTACACTGCAGCTGCAGTTAATCATCAAAAGAAAATGTGCTGCATTACATGTACAGTGTACATGTATATGTACATGTACAATAATGTGTTTGTGATCGTTCATCCATATGCATGTAATAATCTGTGCTTGGCGACATGCACATGTACGTATCGGTACATGAACGTGTACAGTGTACATGTACATGTTTGTACAGTTTGGCATGGGGCAGCTCAGGAAGAACTTGTTTTGCACTGACATGGTTGATTAGCTTTGCTGAAACTGGCTGGCACGCGATCAGAAAGTAATGTACACCCTGTCCTATGAACTGCGTGTTTGCACAGCTTTTGAGACATTCACTGACACTGTATGGTACTCAGGTTGGTCCTGTTTCAAATGTTGCCAAAATAATTGTTGTGTTGTTACACAATGTAGGTGGTCTTTAATTTATGGTTGAATTGTCCATTTTCTAGTTTAACAAGTTCAATCAATACATGCATGTACATGTATATGTACTGTCAAAATTACTTTGTACATACATGTATGTACATGTATACATGTACATGTGTAGAAATTTCAGTGAGACGAAGCAACAGGTTTTGGCTATGTAGGAACCGATTCCAGTGCAATAGTGTGTAACACCCCCCCCCACATGCATGTATGTTGTGCCTATTGTCAGCAAATACAGTGGTTTCTGTCTATTGTAACGTCATTTCACAGGTTGTTGCCTGCATCTTTGAAGGTGAGGTTGGAAGTGCAGTGTAATCAGGCATAATATTTAAATTCAGATGCTTGAAACCATGAAGTTTGGTTGTGGTTTATTATGTTGCATGTATTTTGTATTTACCGGTAGCTTTCCAAAGTCAATCTTATTTCACATCCTTCTTGACACTAACCGCAGTAACCACACAGTTAACCCAAACTTTCCAGGGTCCTTTTAATTTAAAAAACTAGGCAATTTTTTGCAGCATTGGGGACGATGCAACCACAGGTAAAACGTAAATGTTAAAATGTGAAAAAAGGCTCAGAAATCTTTGTCGTGGTCAAGTGTTCAAATTCATGAAATCAGAATGGAGTAAACAGACAGGGTTTGGAGGGCACATCATGGAAGCCATCTCTTTGAGGAAGAAGTTATTGGCTCTGTGAAGAGCTGCAGTGAGAAAAGGGCTGGATGTATTGAACAGCGTGCTCTGCTTGTCTTCAGGATACAAACTGGAGTGATGCCGGTTCAGCTGGTTAAGGTGTCTGAAGTCACTCAGGCATGGAGTGAAGGATGCACTGACCAGATGTACATTACATGTACAAATGTACATGTATGCTGACTGTACAGGCATAGAATGCTACATGTTATTCCATTATCTAGCTTTTCAAATCAAGTACTACATGCACATGGCATGTACTAAAGTAGTTTGTGAGTGATTGGGATGTTGAGAGCTAAAACAGTCTGGGATATTGATTTACATGTAACAATCTAAAGCAACATTGGATTGGCCCTAGAGAGGTTGAGAGGACTCAGACAAAGGTTTTTGGTGTGTTTCAGCCATACTGTCACCGAGCAATGAAACATTAGCCATCTGGCATATACAGGTAAATCAAACAAGGTACGGTACATATAGCTATAAGTTTGTACAATTGGGGCCCGAGAAGATTAATTTGTACATTGTGGTATGAAAACTTCCATCAAAACATGTTACAACAAAACAAGGCAAAATACACTGTATAAGAACACGGTAACTGGCATTTAAAGACGTGGCATGTTTAAGTGTGGCTACTTGGTGAATTGGCTCCCAATTGCTAACTGGCCCAACCAAGCATGTCAACAATTAGCCTTAAGCCTAATGAGGGAATAATTAACTGTGCTGTGCCACACCAAGTTAGGATCGAAAGGTACAATTATGAATTGGAGTTATTTGGAGAATCGAGGCTGGAATAAAGATAGCCCCCCCTCCAATAGGTTGATTAGCTGGAATTGATGTCTGAGTGAGTACACCCCCCCCCCCCGAACACATGCAGGCCATGCCCTACAGGCTACACTGTACATATGTCTGCTGACATCTGGCCTCCCCAAGATAACATGTATAGGAGGTACATGTACCACTGGAGAAGGGGATCACCCAGGGTTTGGAGTTTTGTAGGGGTGGGGCCTAACAACCATAATGCTGGGCCAGACATTAATGCTGCTGTGAGTGTAGCAGAAACTGACATGGCAACAACGCACAACAACGCTCCCGCAGCACCCCTGAGCCTGAACTGAAATGAATACTGCGCCAGCTAAAGGTAACAAGACCAAGGGTGACTAGTGCCCCCACAATTTGCCGAGTCCCAAGGGGACTGACTGCAGTCAGCATCACCTTGGGCCAAGAAAATCTGACGTAAAATAGCAGTTTGTCTACGACTGACGCTGTTGGACAAGACACGCCGAAGTTTCCGAGCGACAGACAGAGTGTACTCCACCATAGGCCAGAGAATTATAAATACCACCGTGGTTAAGGACATACACCAGTACATGTACATACATTGTACAACCATGATCATCCACACCGTCATAACCAAGACTGGTTTACAGCAGTGGGATCAAGAAAACGCTGGAAATATCCAAGAAGTGGACCATAAAATAAAGCCACTGTCATTGGCCAATGAATTGGATCAAGATCAAGTTCATACGGCCATGTGCAATCTGCTGCAATGGCATGGATCCCTGAAGCTTTTATCACCAATTCAGTTCAGATTGGCCAGTTTTTATGGCCTCCTAATCCACTTAATCCACTGAGTCATAACATCCCAGCCTGGCCAAGAGTTTCCTGAAGTGTCAGCTGTCATAACATTTTACGAGACCCCCTTTTACAACAATGGTTTCCGGAATGGGCCCGGCTGAAATATACAGACTAAATCATGTTTTCCAAATAAACTTTGGAAGGATGGCACTGGGCTGGCGCAGACACGCAGGGGTCAGGGATGACCGTAATTTTCAGGAAGAGCTTTTACATCGTGTACAGGTACATTACATACATGCATCTCTACGTCAAAGCGAAATGAAAAAAAAAAGAAGAAAATATACAGGTAAACATGTACATCCAGTTCTTACTGGGATCACTTATGTTCTCTCCCCATAGACTGTGCATTCATTTAGTTTGTGTATTCGCGTACGCGCAATAGTGACATATGGTCGTTGGCCTGAAAAATTATTCTAGCAGACGACGCATATCGTCGGTGACCCATGTGAGGGATTTGTCCTGCCATTTCCCTTGAAGACGTTGTGTGAATAAATTGCTAAGAGAGTCTGTTAAATGGTGATATTTAATAGCTTCTGGTAAGAAAGATCACCGGAAAATAATCAAAGAGAGTGGAAAATGTCAATTTTACGACAAAGTATAAAGATTTGTTTACATAGCTTTGTGTCTAATTTTCACAATTTTGCCGAGTTTACTTTCAAATAACTTTGATGCCACATGAAAGACTAGGAACTCTTGTGTACAAAAAAGGTTATTACTTCAAGGAAGAAAATCTTTTTTTTTTTTTTTTTTTAAGTTCACTCCGTATGTCATTGGCACCCATATTCGTCATTTTCTGTTTTTTTTTTTACCTTACTTGGTGCCCTTTTTTCGCACTTGTCGAATTCCCCTCAGATCATCAGTGATACTGTCTGGAAGACTGAAATTTTTTTGTACTGGTCCACCGGTATCAGCTCATTTTGTGAGAGCCATTTGTCTGAAATGCGGTGCATTTTTCATGCGGGTTCAAATTTACGCACTGAGTTTGGCAGCGGTCAAAATGAGATGTACGGATTTTGGGCATCGTGCACACATACACGTACACGTACATACCCCTGGATACGAGTGCATTTGGGTACGAGTTGGCCTTCTGCATTGCATGAATATGTACATGTACGATCACGTCAAGGTGCCCGACTAAAAGGCACAAACAAAAAATTTCCGTTCCCATCCATATGTTTCCTTCTTGCATGATACTTTTTCATTAGGGCATTAATGATACTCCAGAAATGTCAGGGAAAACCCGGCAAAACTGAAGAAATACCTTTAAAATGTTGGCTTCACATGCAACTTCTTACTCTGTTACTTTGGAGGTACGTCAGAAAGACGGGCAAAAATATGGGAGAAAATAAATTTTTATAGTTTGGAAGTTATCAAGAGGAACTTTAAGTGTTTAAATTCTAATTGGTAGGGAAATGAGGGGCAAACAACTTTATCTGAGCTTGATGTTGATTGATTACTTTTGAGGTCCGTTGCCCCCAGTCAAGATCCATTTTACTGGCTTCAGGCACTGCAGTGGGATTCAGTGTGCATGCGCACTAACTACTACCCCTTTCCCACTACCAAATCCCTGGGATGTCTCGGGGGTAACGGCAAATCTTAACCCCGGGATACCCCGGGGTAGCTCGAGCGTTCCCATTGCTCTTTTTCCCCCGCCCCAGGTTAAGAGAAAAAATTTTGCCTTTACCCCAGGGTTTGTTAACCCTGCCAGCGACCAGAAAGAAAGAAACGCTTAACCTGGGGCAGAAAATCTCTGGGTTAAGCAGTTTGTGGTTGGAAAAGGGTTTAAGTGAGGGGCATGAACATACATGTACATGTATGTGTATGTGGGATCAGGAAATGGCCTGCCATGAGAGTGTAAACTCCCACTAAGATCTCTGCAAGACTATAACATTGTGCTAGATTATTGCTTCAAGATGCGACACTTGACCACAACATTCCAAGAATCAAATCTTTTAGGTCAGGTGGGAAGTAATTTCAGTTTACAGACATCTCCGGGCGCAAATATTGCGTTTTTTCTCCAGCAAGCTAGGAGGAAATGAAGTGTTCATTCACACACACAATGGCCAACATTTTTGGCTTGATCTCAAGTCGTTATTCGGCTGGGTATAGTTTTGGCACCATGCAGGAGGCACAACATTGAAAAGCAAGATCCTGCCTTTCCACAACTGTGTGCCAGCAAGAGTTTGCAACGCGTTGGCCAATCACAATGCGCGAAATCTGTCGACCCTTTCCGAAAGCGCATTGGGTTGACAGATTTCGCACATTGTGATTAGCCAGCATGTTGCAAACTCTTGGTGGTGCACTGTTGTGAATCTGCCCGTATTGCTGTGTCTATAGCTCAGCAACTTCTCTCTCTTACCTGGCTTGCAGGTAAAAAAATAGCGGCAATATTTGTGACTCGAGATACTAGTCATGAATTTGGTCGCAAATACAGTATTTAGGTCGATATTGACAATTGGCAGTGTCCCTCCAGGGCCACTATAGTCAACCCACTCAAGGTGCAATGTGTTACTGATTGGTGATGAGTCCACGTTGATCACTGTCTTCAGAATTGTTCATTATTATGCAAGCAGACCAAAGTGGTATACATGCATGTACATATACATTGTACATGTATATTATATACAGGTGTAATGTACCTACCAGTAGTTGGGATGGCAAGGACCAGACTGAGGCAATTTTTGAGTGTTTGTTTTTTTGGGGGGGTGGGCTTTTGTGAGGGAGACAGTCATTACAGTAATTTCTTTATGTAATCTGTCTGATGTGTGAGGCTATAAATTTTCTTGGGTCATCATTTTTGCACATGTGCACAGTATGCACTGGTAACATTAGTGGGAAAAAATACCCTGGAGAGGGGCATGGCTCAATTCCCCCCAACCCAACGCTGAGGTTTTTGGGTTTAGATTTGATTTTCTTTTTTGTTTTTTTGGCCATATACTGTACATGTACATTAGAGAGACTGAGAGAGGAATTCTCCATTTTCATAAAGTGGCTTTGGGTTACTGGTGGGGGGTAACATTTACCAGTACAATTTCACTTCAACCAGACAAAAAGCTCAAATTGTAAATCTTTGTTACTAACTTGAGATTCATGTTTCCACCACAGTTACATGCTCATTATTACATATATATTGGAATTTTTCTACAAATTTTGTGATTATACACTGTAGAAAGTCTACAGGGTTCAGTTTTGATTGACATTTGCCCCCAACTTGAACCTGGGTCAGGCTAGGTTGAATGGCTCTTCTGTCCAGACTTGCTCCACCAATTCACTGCACACTCTCAGTGGACTTTCAACGTTGCTATAAAACTGTTTAGTTTCGATGTCATTCTTTGAGTTATTGATGGCAGGGGTTACTGAAAGAGGAAGAACAGAACTTTGCCTGTTATCGAAAATCCAGCCCCAGGTTCTCATCCCCTGTGAATGCAGAGTGAGAAGTTTGTTTGTGACCAGTTGTGGTGGTAGACATGTTATTTTACACCTATGGTATGTACCATACATGTACTTGTAGAGATGCATATGGAACTCTTAGCATTATCCATGGATGATCAAGGAGCATAAACTTAACCGTATCCCATCTTACAGGGTTCAAAATAGTGTGCATAACTAAGCACATGTGTACCTTTCGTGTTTTTATGAATGCAAAGTTCTGGCTGCTTAACTTTTACCAATGTTCAGTCATGTTGCATACAGAAAGTTGTTAAACTACGAGCAAGTCTTTTGGTTTTCTACAAGTAAAGTCAAGTTACATGTACATTTGCATACATGTACAGTACATGTATGTACATCGTTCAAGTCATCTTTTTCCATTTTTTTTTGGTCCAAAGTCTGTTTTTCAAGGTATCTGACATCATAATAGACATGGTGTGTGTACAAATGTACATGTACATCTGGTACACTTTTTCTGATATGTCCGTTATTCACTGTGATATTTCCGATAACATGCCTTGTCTGCCCTTTTTGACATTTAAATGAAAAGAAAAGGTTTGCTTTTGCACATGCCTACATGTACATGTATGTCAAAGCTATGTACATTGTTCACAAAGATGCAATCTGCACCGAGTCCTATCAGTCAAAAGCAGTCAAGTGAGAAGTGGAAGGAACTTTGGACTGTCTATGATTGTCACAGCAAAAGGAGGGTTTAAGAAGAGAATAATGTCATGTCAAATTTGCTCAAGTCTTTTCTTTTTCAAATATACCTTCTTCCAAGTCAAGTCACAAGTTGAGGTCATTTTCCCAAGTCAAAGTTTCAGGGCAACAATATTGTGGCTGGTAAAGCCTGACTCAGCAACACTGAGTCTTGACGATGTTGGGTGAGGCAAGTTTGCTCAAGCTGAGTCAATCTCAAATCTCACTCGATCTCTCCCAAGTCAAGTGACAGTCACAAGTGAGAGTTTTCCAAGGCAAGTCCAAAGTCAGTAACGTTACCACTCCAGTGTGACTCCACTACCCTGAGTTTTTGATACCAGGTGCGTGATGACTGTGTGCTATTCCTGTGTGTCATTTAGTCGCAGACAGTTCAAATGTTACAATTTCCCATCTGGGAGTCTGTCCGCGTCTTCCTCCATGACCCGATCTACATGTGTAATAGTGTATGATTCTTCAGGGTGAAGCAATTGACTTCCTGCATTTGTTACATTGTATCATTTACGCTTCCTGTCTCCACTTTTGCACCTGTCTGACTAACCTCTTTAATGTGTGAACTACAGCCAAGAGCTGTCAAGCTGAGTTTTGTTGGTTTTCATAGAAGATTCGGCACCCACACTGGATCACCACCAATTGCTGTAGTTTGCGCACTGTGCACATAGTGCTTTTGGAGAATATGGTGTGCTACATGTACGTGTATATGCAGGAATGTTAACTTTCTGAGTTTTCTAGTTTCATTCAAATCCAGGTTCAAACAGGTCTTGATTCAGTGACACATTGTCACCATTTCCAAGAAGAGACAAAAGTCTCGATCAAGAGTAAAATCTGGGTTTGAGAAAATCCCATTTGAAGTAGGTCTATTATTCAAATGTCCATTTTCTGTATTTGGTATTCCTTGGACAAATATAACCGGTATTCGATTTTCTCAAAACATTTGCATAGCAAAAACTGCTTTGCAATACTTTGCCTAGCAATAGCCTAATTTTGTGAAGTAGTTTTTCCACAATATGCCTGTACATTTTGCATGAAATCACTGAATATCCATGAAAAAGAAAACAGGAAAACAAAGTCTTCAACAACGGTCTTGCAGATAATTTTCAGAGCAAGTGGGCTCTCTGTCTGGGGCCGGAAAATTTTTAAAGGGGGCAAAGTAGGTGTAAAGTACACTGTACCTAAAACTAGCGGTAAAATACAGGTACCTGCCCACGGGATCTGTTACCATGGTTACATGATGAACGTCAACGGCTAAACACACCTGAGTATGCTACCCCGTTTTTCAGATGAACTACATGTAAATTACATTGCATGTTGAAAGAATCTGGCCCTTATTTGCTTGCAAAAGTTTGAACACTTGTGTTGGCTTTCTGGGGTGGCTGGTGATGGCTTACTTGCAGAAAGAATACATGTACGGTATGTTGATGTACATGTACATGTACATGTATACCCTACTGTGGTGCACTCTGATTTTTGGGCCTACCGGTAGCTAGTGCCTTGCCAAAGAAATAATTTTATCTCAAATTTCATTATTAGTGGAATTGGAAAGTCTGATTCAAAAATCTTGATTCTACAAAAATCTTGACCCACTACATGTAAATGTACAAACAGGACACAGTTATGAAGAAATTTGTTTTGGCTCAATTGTTTTCATTTTTTCCTGTAGTCCAAAACGAACTTTTTAAAAATGTGCCAGGAAAGAGGAGAATAAAGTTCTAACGAACTGGTGGTTAAGTAGAGCTAATGATAATTTAGCAAACTTTATCAATTGCATAGAATTTCATATTGTTTATTTGAGTGCATGGGAATTTTGTGAAGTGTGCCATATTGGCATGATTGGGGCCCACTCAGCTGATCTCTTGCCCAACTTTGCGGACGCCACCTTTTTAAATTTCCGATGGAATTTCATAACACTGCATGTTCAGCAGGCTCAACAGGATGTATTAGGAAGGTTATAGTACAAGTATTTAACAGAATGAAGTTTTTTCAACGAGGGATTCGGCAACAAGTCAGGTGAGAGGTGCAACCGGTATTTAAGTACGGTTTATTATTATTTTTATTATAAAAGTCAAAATGCGTAATGTTAGGGGACTCTAAACACTTGCACTCGTACAATCTGGTGATACACTGTGCCCTATAAAGCACAGTGCATACAAACATGTACAGTGTACATGAAGTGTGCCAAAGCACTTGTAAATTGTATGCATGGTACACGTGTGCACAGTAAAGCACATTTGGTAGTGTGCCATCAGATAGTACATAAATTGTTAGAGTTCCCTAACATTGCAAACTTCGACATTCACTTGACTTCTTGCCTAATCCCTTGTTAAAAAAACTTTATTTGGGAAAACCTACATGCATGTGTATACCTCCATGCGAAGCCTACATGTACATGTACATTTTTTGTACATGTACATGTACATGTAAAGCGGAAGAAATGTTAGTTCAAAAGGAAGCATCCATCACTTTTTTATTCTAGCCAATGTACGTGTAAGTTGAACATGTTTTTCATTCTTCTATTAATACCTTTTACATTTGCACCAATTTCAGCTTCCATTTGACACGTTCAGAGAAACATGAAACGACGACTGCGTGTTGTTAGTCCACCGTCAAGTACCGTACATGTACCAGTACATGCTGCATGCACACTGTGTCCGGAGCCGGCTACATACATGTATGCTGCGCCATTCATGCGAAATGTGTATAAGCGTCACTGGTTCCCTACTTTGGCAATCTCAAGTGAACACGAGTTGTGTGGAATCCAATAAAGTCAGCCCCTTGTCGACTCGAGGATAATGTGCCCCACTGTACATGTATGTGTAGATTGAATCAAGTGTGTTAGAGTATGAAGCCCTCTGCATTTTGCATTGCACAATGTGCCATTTAGTTTAGAAAGTGCGTACTATTTGGTCAATATTGCATCGCAAAATGTGATGCGATACAAGGCAAATCAAACACTGGACTTCATCTATGCTACTCCATGAAGGAAGGGTCTTCAATGACACAAAACTACAAAATAGCATTCATAGAAATCAGTTAAAATTGTTTGTTTTGCAACAAGCACTTTTGTCTGTTCGTGAAAATGCCAAAATTGGTATGAATTTCGTCTATTCGTCAAAACAGCACGCACAGTACGCATTTTTGCCACAGCACATGTGCCAGGTGCAAAATCGTTACATTTGCCTGCATTAGAATTACGAATATGAAATTTACTCCAATGCACAGCATGCGTACATTTGACCCGCCAAGTTTGTTGTTCCTTTCTAAAAAACTTGAATCCATCCCGAATGTTGAGGGGAAAAAAATGTGAAAAAATAAACGGTTTTCCAGAGTGCTGAGAATCCCTTTCCCACCAAAAGGTCTAATATCCCCATTGGGGTGCCTCTCGTTTGGGGGTTTGTTTTTTTTTCTCTCTCTTTTTCTTATGTTCTTTCTCCAGATTTTTTTGTACGTAGGTGCCTGTGAAACTGAAAGCAGTGTTGACTTTTTGACCCCTAAAGCTTAAGTTTTTACATTTTTCAGGAAGGAAGGAATTAGATTTGTCAAGTTTAGTACATGTATGAATTGATGAAAGGTTTACATTAATATGAAAAACATGCACGAATCTGTACAAACAGGAACTTACAGTGTACATGTACACTGTATTTACATGTACAGTGCTACATGTACATGAACACATGCTGTTTCATTAACCTTGTCATTTACGTACATAACATGCTGCAGAAGTGAAGTGTTTTGGGCTAGGAGCATGGGGAAAATATACTGCATAGTTGTGTATAACCTATGTACATGTACATGTATACTTGTACATGTACCATATCATTAAAACATGTAAAATGTACAAGTACATGTACACTTTACACATGTATGTTTGCATGGACATACATGTAGCTGGGTACGTAAACAAACACATATTGGTACGTGTATCCCCCCAAAGTACGAGTACTGGTACTGCTCTCA
>NW_019091452.1:1044572-1056905 GCF_001949145.1 Acanthaster planci
CCCTACCCCCAATCCGACCACCAACTCTAACTCCACCCCCACCCAAAACAATCTGGCTCCAATTACCGTAGATTGGCTGAAATTCATGGCTTCTCATAATTACATGTATTTTGCCTTGAACAATGGCATTGTATTAATTAAGTTACATGCATGTACCGGTACTTGTACTTGTGTAATGCTGTGGGTCAGCATATACATGTAGGTGACAGGATGCTTTGAACCTCTGTTGGCAAGCATCCGGTCATAGCGTGTGTACCACATGTTACGCGTTGTGTGCACAACTTGACCATTTCCCTTTGTATATCCTTGATGAAATACAAATGTACAGTACATGTACTGTATGTGTATATATAGCGGTACTGTATACATGTGCATTGAAGGCCATTTCCCACAAGACCAAAGCTCGGGTGTTACCTCAGGGGAGCATGGGGGTGAAAATAAACTACATGTACGTTTCACTCTTCAAATTCTTACCGCTGTACTGTACCACTCTACTATTGGAAAATCAATCCTGTATCGCATATTGACTACAAACTTTTGTGCAAAATTTGTGACATGAATGCATGTTTACGATTTAACTGAAATATCTGCATAGTAATACTGTTTTCTGGGGCCAGAACTAAGATGAGGAATCAAGGGTCCGGTATCACCCAGTGTCACG
Source organism: Acanthaster planci (assembly GCF_001949145.1). The sequence goes on from NW_019091452.1 coordinate 1,045,234, forward strand.
TGACCCAGCCTGGAGGAATTCCTCCAGTTTTCCGGAAATACAGTATCCGAAATATTCTGAAGTCATTAGGCATGTTTGAATGGTACATGTACCGTTGACATTCGGTTATTCCCGGCCGGGTACATGTACATGTAGGTGGGCCAGCTTTTTCGGTGGCAATCTTGGCACAGTTTGTTACTGACACCTGTGGAAGATTAACTGCTGCTAAGAGTGCGCCATTTAGAGATGATAGTGACGACAGTACAGGTAACGCTGTGTCCAAGGACGAAAATCAATGCGGAAACGTCATGCAAAGCGCCCTCATAAGTCACTGCATTGCCAGCTGTGTTACTTTTCCCGGGGTCTCACTAACATTTTCCTGGATTAAAAGTCCAAGTGGGGACAGTGGTCGCCTGGGTTGGACTATTTTTTATTTGACCATCCTCTGGGTAAAACCCAGGGAGTGGGGGAAGTTGAGTGCAAACACAGCTTATGATAAAGTGATGACAGGAGGCTCAGCTGTCAAGAAGAGGAAAGATTAATTTGCTTGTACATGTTGGTGTTGCACAAAACTTCCTGAAACCAAACCCACTTCACAGTCAACAAGGACACCCCTTCCAGATCACAGGCTCTTGCGGTTAGTGTGGCTAGAAGTTCCCAGAACTTTACGCCACTGTGATCAACAAGGACAATTAGGTACATGTACATGCGTTACATGTGTACATGCAGGTCTGTGGTGGCTAATTTATCACGTTAACCTTGTATTACATGCATACATGTACATGTAGGTCATGCTTTGCAGTATGGTACATATACGTGTACATTACAAAATGTACTTGAACATGTACATGTACAATACTGTACTGGGTGTGTTTCAAAAGTTCTGTTCCACAGAGTCATTTGCTCTAATCATGGGGGTACATTCTACCTCCATGCTCTAATTCATAAGGAGACAGATGTTGCCAGTTAATGTTAGTGTTTGTACATTGCTGATCAAAGAGTACATGTATATAGTGATGTGAATTTTGCTCATGACTACTGTGCATTATACATGTATACATGTACATAGACATTTTGAGACTTGCTGTACATGTACATGTACAATGTACCGTGGTACATGTACGTTGCTGATCTGGTGAGTAAAAACCTATACATGTACACCCATGTACATACATTGTACACTGTACATGAGCACAAGGTTGAAACAAATCATTTTCTTAATTATAATCCTGTACAGGTGAATTTGAATTCCTTCATTGTTTCAAAAAATTTGTTTGTCATCACTCAAAAGTAAGGGAGTGATGAAATGGTCCATCATCCTCCCCAGTTATGTCAGGTGTACATGTACATGTATGTGGGTTATACATGTATCCCGTCCCCTCTCAACCATGATTTACATGTACACTCCGGTCAAACCCTTGGAGGCTTCGGGGTAACTCAGTTTATTTTTAATTCCACAGTATTAACTTGCGTACAGTAGTCACATGTAAGCTTCATGAAATACTTTCGGTTCCATTTGCACAGAGCTTTGAATATGAGAAAGCGGTTGCGGCTGCCTATACGTACGTGCAGTGGCACCAGGATGATGAAGTGATGCAGAACAACCTTGAGTATTACCGTAACCTACACGGCATCACAGAGGAACATCTGGTCGACTTGGAGGAGAGACCACACCATGTAAGTTACCAAGTTGTACATGTATGTACCGGTATGGCATGTCCTCTGATCTGTAACCCGCCAAATGCAACAAAAATGCAACACAACTGAAATAAACATATGCACGTAATCCAACACAACTGAAATGAGAAACCCTGCTTGATGCGACAGAATGCAGTGCAACCAAAACGACAACCAAGGCGATTGACACAGAGTTCAACTGAAATGAGAGCTGGATGTACAGGTACCAGTATGCTAAATGCAAAAAATGTCACCCAACTGAAATGGGACTCAAGCTCAACCCAACAAAATCCAATGCAACTGAAATGAGAATCCTGATAGATGCAACAAAATGCAGCACAATCGAAATCAGGACCCCGCCGGGTGCAACAAAATGTGATACAACTAAACTGACAACCAAGGTGATTGCAACAAAGTTCGGCTGAAATGATACCTACATGTATGCCGAATGCAACAAAATGCAACTTAAATATTCTACACATTTGAATTTAGAGCCTTGGTTAATGCAACTAAACGAAACAGCTGATCTGCGAATTGAAAGGGATTGAAAAGAAAATTATACAGAGCAAAACAGGCACTCTGTTGATTGACCAAAAACACAACACTCCGGAGATGAGACGCCTGTGACGTGCAATGAAAATGGACCACAGCTTCAGTGAGAACCCTGCTGAATGCAGCAAAATCCAGCACAGCTGAAATGAGATCCACAGTGAATGCAGTAAAGAGTTAAACTTGGCTGAAATGAGAACTCCGTCAACTAAAACAACAAACAGTGGACAAACCATTCTCCACCTACACGGGGGAATATTTGCCAGCTTACAATACGTGGGCATAAATTCCAGTGTACCCCTTTAAAGTGGAAAGTTGAATTTAGACAATGTCAGAGGAAATTGACCAGTTAGAAGTGTGAATACTTGACCCAAGAGAAGTGCAAAGGGTTACCATAGTCCTAACAGCAAGTGTACATGTACATGTAAACGTTAGTGGGTGTAACAAAGTAACTTACATATACATGTAGGATGTTCGCTCCGATTAAAGCCAATCAGGAGCATGGGTAATTCATGTTGGTGTCCGTGGGAAGGTTGTAAGGGGTGCTCTTGAATAGCAGAAATGCAAATTGCATGAAGCCATGATTGAATGTATCATTAGGAATTGATGCCCTCCTGGTACAGTCAACGTTTGAATGATCATGTACATGTATCAATTTGTAGGCCCTATTTGTAGTAGACAATTGGCTGAACAAAATTCACTGTACATGTACGTACCTTTAAATTTATATTCACAAATGACAAAATGTATTGAGCTTAGGAAGATTTTATCGGCAAAAATTTGCTTATTAATGCTGCCCTTCCAAAGATAACAGTAAACTTTTCTGACAGAGTAGTACAAACTCAACGTGTTGCTAGTGCATTTATTAAAAGCCAACAACTCCACCGCAGCCGCCGTCCTGTTAACTTGGGAGGGTGCCAAGTAACATTTCTCATCCAATCAAGCCTAAGAAATCATAACTGTCACAGAATGTTATTCAAGGAATTGCTTTCTGTCCACTGCTTTGGATTATAAAAGTCATATCTTGTTACACAGAGGAGAGAAGCAGAAACAAATAGAACCCCAAAATGCCTTGCAACATTGTCGGGCAATATTTGTATTATGTACAATGTCCATGTCATGCTGTGCATTGCGTGCATGTTCGTACATGCACTGATTTTTTCCCCAAAGCCATTGAATTGAAATGAGGTCATCAAATTTGTAGCTGTTTTCAAACACAGGATCGGAAAGCATTTTAAAAGCAGCCTCCTTGTTTGACCTCCTTTGGCACCCAAGCCAGATTCCCCGAAGTTTCTTTTCCCGTTGATATGCATGTACATGTACATGACAGTATTGCTCTGTACTTACCGGTACATGCAGGCAACCTGCAAGGCAACCCAACCTGCCCCCCTGGCATGGTGACAGCTACCTGTCGTACCCCCTGGTATGGTGACAGCTAAATCTGACCTTCACATCAGCAGGTGGTCCCTTTAGACCACATGATTCCAATGATGGTTAATCAGATTTTATGTAAGGTTGCAATGTGGATAATTGTGGTCATTATTTTGCAGTCTGGGAAAGTCCTGTTGAGAATAATATACATTGCAGTGGTTTTTTTTTACAATCGGTACATGTACACTTTACAGTACACGTACATTGGAAAGTTCATACACCCTACATGAGGATCTGAAAATTGACTGAATCATTCAAAAGTTCACACTGTGAATTGGAGTAAGAAATTTTGTGAAAAGAATTTGCATTCACGTTTGCATTTCACAAGGTGCAAAAACTTTTTTCACACTTGTATGAAATGAAATTGGTTTGAAAGATGTCTTCCCTGCTGGTGGGGAAAGTATGGACTTTTTTCCCATGGTGGCAAATTGTTTTCACATTCTTGAGAATTGAAATTGAACTCCATGGGAGAAAAACAAGTTTGGCAAGAATCTCCCATTCCCAATTTGAAAAGCACTGCACGTTTGTACACACGTACAAAGATCTTGGGACTTCGGTGAAAGTGACACCGCACCATACTAACTTCAGCCGCGTTCTTCTCCTTTTGTTTTGAAAACAGAAATATTTCATGGAGGGGTACAAAGCCTACGAGAGGGGTGATTTTGCTGCCGTCATCGAGAACATACACAAGGCTCTGGAGCATTACTGGAAAGTAGACGAGGAATGCCGGGCGTTATGCGAAGGAAAGTACGAGAACAGAGAATTCATGGACTTGTATGAAGCTATATCCAGTGAGTAATTGGTGGTTCCTGTACATGTACAATTGTAGACTTGTTACATGACCCTGTGAAGGAGGATTGCAGGGTACCAGCCAGCTCATTTTTAAAAACTGCCAATGTCCCAGCTAAGCACAAATTTTCAGAGCCACTTAAATGTGCATGTATACATGCAATGCTGAAGGTTAGGTTTTTCATATGAGTAAGGGAGCATTATGTAATTGTTGAAGGCGGTATTTACTGCGGTACCGCTGTTTTTTTTTAGCGGCACCGCACTAGTTACCCGAAAGGGCTTAATGCCGGTACCGCAAAAAAATCAGCGTTACCGCAGTACATGTAAATACCGCCTTCAACAATTATGAAACGTTCCCTAACTCTTGGTTATAACCAAAATTTACATTAATCATGTGCAGCATTTCATTGATTAGGTGGTACGCACAGAGTTTTATACGGTATAGAGTTGTGACATGAGTGTTTCAATTCTGGAAACAAAATGGCGGTTATCATGCACTGGTGCCATTGTGAACAGCCATTTTGGTTCCTGAGTCTGAGCTCCAGGCTCCTCTGTGGTGATCTACGTGTACATGTAGGTGTGCACAATTACAACTCTTCTTGAAACTCATGATCCGTTTTGCTTCACACATTTTTCTGCCATCGATTTGTCCAACTTGGTTTTGCACGCAATTCTAGATGTTTCATAATATTAAAATCTTTACAAAAAAGCTGAAAGTTCCAAAATTTTCTGCCAAAATCGGATTTTTTTTTCTTTAAATTTATTGTTGAAGCCATTGAACAGCCAATACACAAGGACATGTATTTCATAAGATTTTACATACTCTGTCAGAAGCCTAAAAATGTTTTAGAACAAACAACGGCACATCCGTCATTCGATGGATACCCTTTGGAACCAGTCCAGGCCGGCATTACTGTTCTCAAATTTGTCCAAACATGTTAATACTTGGCACGTGATGAAATTCCCTTCTAGAATCAGGACACATTCTGGAAATAAAATTCTGAAACATGTGTATACACTCATGTACACTGGTTCGCATTCATGTGATTTTTGCCAATTACGAGAGCGAAACCACAGTAGAGCTCTCGCTGATACACCCACAAATGTTTAATTCTGGTTTACCTGGAAACCACAGGTTGCTGGGCCTGAATTCTCCATTAATGAGGTCTGAGTTCATATTTCTTACCCTGGACTAAAGAGGCCTTCATCATGTTTATCTGCAGTTTGTTCTTGGATCCATCGATATCATTATGTGTTTGTACTAGTAATTTTTGATCATTGTCTGCAGTTTGAACCTGACAAACAGTTGACAACTTTTATGGATGAGTCATATTTATTTCATACTCTACCCGGGCACCGGCAGCGGAACAATAATTTTGGAGGGAGGGTGGCAGTTGTTAAACCATCAGGCATCAGCCATCAGTCCATTGAACCCCACCCAGTTATAGGTCCTGCAAAATGTTGGGGGGGAGGTCAGGCCCCCAGTCAAAAAAGGGGGAACTGCCCCCTCCCACCAGCATTCTTGCCTCCAGCCCCAAGTAAAACTTTAGCATTATGTGATATACTGAAGACTGCACTGTAAAACCTTCGCCCATTCACCATTTGAAACAGATGCTCGCGGCCGGCAAATTTTAAATAATTTGCAAATTTTGCAGCATTGGGTTATCAGCCAAATTATGCAGTACATTTGCTTATGACAGGTGACTTGTTCTCAGCCGTTTTTGTAAGGGTCTGACCAAGTCTGGACACCTGTAAGCTTTTTTTTTGGGGGGGGGGCTGCTTTGCACTTGTACATGTACCTGTGCATAAAAAGTGTGTATGAGGGGGGAAATGTGGATGAACAGCAGGCATTTTCTGGCCATTTTCCTGAATGTCTGAACTGATCAGTCCATCACCTGGCAAGCCAGGTAAAGCCGATGAAGAGTGGCAGCACATTTTGGCACCGTCTTCATTCTCTGTACCACATTAGATCTGACAATTAAGGCAAATAAGATGTATAGACACAGAGTAGACACCCAATTTCTGACTTGAATAAAAAGCTAGAGCCTAGGGGAGAAGGGGAGTTCTACTTTGATTCCAGACAGTAAAGATTAGTGTGTTTGGAAGGCTTGATGAAGCATGCATTCCTACTGCGCAACCAAAGGATCAGATTTCCTACCTGTCTAGCCAGTGCTTACATCATACATTTCCCTACCTGCTCCCATTGCCTTGAATAAACAAGCACCCTGGTGAGCCTAATACAAATACAGCAGTGATCAACCTGCAGACTAGAGTGTTATCCTTTCACAGCCCAGTCCACACCCTACCACCTCTTGTCAAGATAGTGATAGGTCCTGGTTAAATTACGCTTATCAGCAGAACCCAACACCCTGTAATCACCATTTAGTGATTCTGGGCCTGCCTAATGGTCTGGATTGTTTTCTGTTGCTTGGCAAACTGAGGAAGCTTTCGACTGAAAAAAAATGTAGCCAAGGGATGTATCATGAGTCACAGCTGGGTCCTGGGATGGAATACACATGATGACTAGTCCCTTTAAGTTAATTGTGCTTCAGTGGATATCCTCTTATGGTGCTCATATGTTGGCCAATTAAGTTTTGATTTCCATGTATTGGACAACATGACAAAACAGCCCTTGCATTTGTGTCAAGCACTTCAATATACACTGTGCATATCTGCAGTGAGATCCAACTTTGGAATCGGAACCAATATGGAGTGCTTGCATAGAGATTGTCCTATCTATGTTGTGTAAACATACAAAATTTTCCCATCCCCAAAAGTCTTTTGGGATGGTCGACCATCGGCAAGTTTGGGATGAAGCAACCAACGTCCAAGCACAGAGGTGCCCAGTACATGTAGAAACATCCATGTGATACTTATGATTCTGAAGTTGTAGTATACAGTGCACAACAGTAATACCGCTAGGTTGAAGAATCTTGTTACAATGTACTAACAATTGGAAGAGTTAAATTGTACATGTAAGTACATGTACATGTACTTGTACATGTATCATTTTGTGAGGTGTAATGATCAATCCTACAAGCCCTCTGAGATCCTTTAAATCTTCCGGAGACTTTAGAGGATTTTTTAGGATTTAAAAAAATATTAGCATTATCCTGTAAGATTTGAAGCTTTGCATGGTGGAAGTTACATGCGATGTAGGCTTGCGGGTACACCGTGGAATCAATCCCTTTTTTGGAAGAGGTGTGGTTCTTAGAAGAACGGGTGAGTGTTGACTCGACGTTTTGGCCAGGATGCTCTGGCCGCCCTCAGGAGAGTGTGCCGAACTTGAGCATTATCCTGCATGACGTACATGTACATGTACACTAAGTATACATGTACAGTACATGTACATTGAACAAGTGCAGTGTACATGTACATGTACATTCACACGTACGGTACATGTACATGTGCAAATGTGCGCATTCTTGCTGCAGTGGGCATGACAGCCAGAATGTATCTCTCTCAAAAAAAGTTATTCATAGGGGGCCAAAGTGCATAGAATGAGCAAGAGTATCTTCCAACATTTACAAAGCATTTTTGAGGATATCCGAAGGTCCCCTCTGAGATTGCAGAGGGGATGAACCAAGTCTGATGAGACCCTGAAATGTCGGTCAAATGCAATGCAGATGTCTGCTTAATGTGCCAATTTATCATCCGGATGGGAAATTTGTGAGGCTGTCTTTGACTGGCAAGGTGTAAAAGGTTAGAACATTTGTCTGTCTTCAGCGAATTGTACCAGACAGGAAGGAGGGGCTGCGCTTGTAAGCCAGACGTTGATTTCCATGTTTGGTCTGGACTGAAGTTTTATCATGCTCAAACTGCTGAGCACATACATGTATGTGTGAATCTCTATTGCCCCATTTGGTAATTGATTGGTGGAGATGGGTCCAGTGTTAGCATTTTTGGTTTGCTTTACACATTTGGTGACAGAAAAAAAAAGGAACAAGTTTTGGGAGTGGATGCTGTTTGTAAATGGCTCTGGTTTTGTTGATGTTCGTTGATTTTACTTTGGTTCAACTTTTTTGGTGTTGTGCAGTTTGTTTTTTCAGCTTTTCCTTTAAAGGTTCAAGTTCAAGATGTTTTTATTCTTTTATGATACTTGCAGCAGAGTTGCTGATTCAAGTCATGTGACTTGGGCTTGTTTCGGAGTCAAGTCGCTACTTTTGTGACTTGACTTGTAAATACCAGCTTTGACTTGTGACATGACTTGCACTTGCAAAAAATGACTTGTGACTTGACTTGGACTTGCAAAAAATGACTTGGGTTGTTACCAACCCAAGTCAGATGCTACTTGACCGGCCCCATATATTTTATAACTCGTAATTCCATAAATTGACGCCTGGTTCTTTTTGCTTAGTACAGCTGGACAAAGTAATGTGCAGTTTGACTTGTATTTGGACAAAAGAGACTTGTGACTTGACTTGTGTTTAGACCAAATGACTTGTGACTTGACTTGACTTGACTTGCCCTGTGAGCAAATGACTTGTGACTTGACTTGTGACGCAACCTAATGACCTTTGACTTGGCTTGGACTTGCAAAAACTGACTTGCTGCCATGTCTGACTTGCAGTTACCAATTTGGTTTGGAGATGCACCTGTATTTTTTGTTTTTGCTTGTTTTCAAATCAGTGGAACCATGGAGCTACATGTATAAAATAGCTCCATGGTGGAACCAACAGGTGAAAGCAATTTACCGCAGTTCAGATTCAACAAATTCTCACTTAATTTTTTCCAGCGCAGGCAGCTTTGTGAAACTTCTATTTCTTATGATCTGCCTTAGTTCGCCAGAGAAAACATGCACACATTGTCTCAAAAGAAATGAAAATATTAATGCAGTAGTTATGCAGTGCACATGTACATTTCTGGCCTTGAGGAGTGCCTCCAGAAATGTCTCTATGTAACTCACCAATTGTGACCCGCTCTGCAAAAATGAGTCACATGTCACCAGAGCCACTTTTGAGTTAAAGGCCTTTAAAAGAATCTTGCACAGTGCTCAAGCAATAGGAATCCTCAACATCTACACAACATCCATTTTCATCATACCGAACCGAGTGACACATCAAAACTAAGAGCTCAAACTCAATCTAATGCAAAGTAAAACTCAAAAGTGGCTCTGGTGACTTGTGACCCATTTTGGCAGAGCGGGTCACCATTGGCTGTCTCTACCACTTCCCATCTTTTCCATTTCTATCCAATGAAAAGTTCAAATACTACAGTCAGACAGTGGAACACTGTTTTAACAAAGTTATTATTACAAAGTCCTCGGAACTTTGAAAATTACCTTAGTTATCTTGTAGTATCAGAAATGGAAAAAAAAGATAAACAGAAATTTTGGATCTAACATTTTCCATGTTATAAATTAGGCCTTGTACTGTATTCGACTGTTCTAAATAATGTTCCCACAACCACTGTTTCCACAATACTTCCAGCATGTCTGGAAGTTACAGATGTTCAAAAGGAAACAAGTACTGGTTTCTCACTGACTATAAAATGAGAGAGGAAGGCAGTTGTTTCATTGGTGACAAGTCTATTCAGAATGCGGTTTGGAAAGAAAAATAACACTGAGAGGAGTGAGATCTCTCTCTCTGCTTTTTAGCTGATTTCAGCTTTTTTTGTTTTGGATTTTAGCTTTTTTCCCCACTTTTTTTGTTTTAGATTTCAGCTTTTTTCCTCACTGGTTGTGTACAAAAGTATCAGAGATTTTCACAGTTTAGCTTCCTTATGCCTTTTTTCAGTTGTTTTCAGCTATTTTTTATCGTTGGTCAATCTCACCCCTGCGCTGATTATCTGACGAAACCTTCCTGTGTGTGTTTGTGTGTCAGATCACTTTGCCTCTGTCTTGTACTGCAAGAGCCAGTGTGAGGAATGGAACTCCCGAATGAAAGGGACCGTCATCGATAACTACCTGCCGAATCACTACCATTACCTGCAGTATGCATACCACAAAGGTAAGTGGAAGATGATCACTAGCAGACCACTGCCTGCTGTGTGTGCCTACACGTACATGTATGCAGAACCATGTTAAGAACATACCACTTCAAAGGGACTTTTTTTGTCTTACAAGTTTGATAGTTATTTTATCATTACTAAATGACTTTATTAAGCACAAATTCTATTCAACAAATATATTTAAATGCACTGTACAACCAATAACAGAAAAATAAACTTGTGTAATATAAAAACTTATTAAAACTCAAAAGATGCAGAAAGACTAAAACATTAATTTACGGTTACACAGAGATATTAAAACAAAATGAATTAAATATACAGATATCAACAGGACATCAAAGCAGTCACGAAGGAATGCAGTAGTTCATGTAAATCCACTATTGATCGTCGATCATACATGTTAGTATTATTGTTATTATATATTTCTGGTAATGACACCAAGGATTCCTCAAAAGCCCCCTAGGCACTGTAGCTCACAAGCCTGAAGAAACCTGTCGAGAGGAGACAGTGAGAAGCAGTTGCAGTATTAGAAGTGGGAGGAAAACCCCAAAGGAATATTTTGGGTAAAACCCATGGAATCAGGTAGGGACTGAAAACCCAATCCACATGTGGACCAGGCCGGGATTCGAACCCGGGGCGCAGAGTACATTGTGACATTCTTTTGAATTTCCATCAGTTTTGGTGGGAAGACTTGACATCAAGTTGCCTTGCATCAGTTTAGAGTTCCGTTTAAGCATGCATTGAGTTTCACCCTCTTTCTCAATGTCTCCACTAACATTGAAACAGAGGGTAGAATGACAGAGGCAGTGAATGCTGCGGCCTCATTCCTGGCTCTGGTACCCAACGACCCCACAATGACCTCCAACATGCATTATTACGAAGACGAGGAAGGGGTCAGCAAGTACACCGTCCAGCCTGCTGATGAGGCGGTGGCGTATCAGCGACGCAAGGACCTGGAGCAGAAGATGCTGCAGTTTGCTAAGCTCCACTTCTGGGGGGACGAGGACCAGGAGGTAAATAAGGAGGAGACCGAGGAAGAAGGGAAGGGGGCGGAGGGAGATGGGGAGGGGGCGGAGTCAGATGGGATGGGGGCGGAGGGGGAAGGGAGGAATGAAACTGCTGGGAAGGGTTCCGATTCATCCCCAGTTGCTGACTCAGGGAGCTCCACTCAGGAGGGATTAACTGGGGTGGAAATTGAAACGGAAGGGAAGACTGGTAGTGATGAGTTGTAAAACACTGTACGGAGGCTTTTGAAAATTGCATTCTTGGGGTTACTCTGTTACTCTGCTGGGTTGAGG